>VXAY01004846.1:487739-609695 GCA_013399855.1 Oxyruncus cristatus
AAAAAAAAAGTCCAAACTCCCAACCTATAGCAATTGGCACCCGAGTCCATATTGGTGCTAACACAGCTTAGCATAATCAGATTCCCTTTCTGTCCGTGTAAGAGATTTAGGAGCGTCTAAACATGAGACAAATGCAAATGCTGGACCCTTTAGGAAAAGTGCCAGATCACACCCCTGGTGCTATATCTCATGTTCTGGCACAGTGTGTAGCACCATAGGGTCCAAGCAGAATGAAAATTATCACAGCTTTTTGTCCACCCATGAATGATCATGATGACATCTTGCTAGCTTTTTGCAGATGTGCAATATTACAACCTAATTATTTTTCCTTGCAACAAAAAAAAAAAAAAAATCTCCCATGCACTGACTCGTTGAGAGCTTGCTAACAGGGCTCAGTGAAACAGCACTCTTCACTGGTCTTAGGGTCTGAGCATCAACCAGTGAAAAAGCCTCTTTCTTGCTTAATCCCCCTTCCTACAAAGGTGCCCTGTCCATGCTAGCGCTTTGTAATTTCTTTGGTAGTTAAGACTGTTTCTAGATCAATATTCTGTGATGTAATTGTGTTTGTAGCTAGCTAGCATGGTTTGATGCTCCGGTGTGGACAGGGTCCTAGGAACCACTCTGTGAAAATCAAGGATAAAAATCTCTCCATTGCACTGAAATGTCAAATCTTCATCCTGGAGAGCAGTGTGGAACCTGAGCTAATAACCACTAGGAGCCAGCAGAAGTGTCCTAGGTATACAACATCCCCCTACCTATTTACATTAATTTTCTACACCTTCATCTGTTACTTGCTCAGTCAAATCTTATTAATTTTTTTTCTTTTCTTAATTTTTTTTTCAAATTGTATCCCTGACCAGAGGGTTCAGTGAGTGACAACACATGAGGATATTTGAAGGAAAAATAGTGTTCATGAAAAAAGTCTCAAGCTTCTTTTTCAGCTGCAATTTTAAAGCCATAATATCTGCCATGTTCGCAGAAAGTGGTCCTTTATCCTTCACAGCTTTTAATCTCAATATTTTCCCTCTTGATCATTTTGTCTGCCATGTTATGCATGCAGTTCTCTGTGTACTGCATTCAAGTGCTCGAGCCCATGCCTTGGTGAAATAAACGTTTTTTCCTATTCCATTAAAAATCAGACATCTTGTCAATTAGTTCAGAAATAAGAACGAGGTCATCATTATGTTAAAAAAAAGGCTCCCACTCAGGGCACAAATCAACATCAAAGCTAGCAGCAAATAACATCTAAAATCTATCCAGGATATAGCTAGCCTGCATCCTCAGCTAGTGTAAATCACAGTCACTCCTCTGATCTCAGTGGAGTCATCCCGTTTATGCCACCTGAAGTTAAACATCCATCCTCCTCATTACACTGATTTTTTTAGCATTACTGTAATACTCCAAGCCCACATGATTAAAGAGCAGCTCATCACTTTCCTCATTACTTACTGCTTATTTTACAAAGGGCCAAATCATGGACCAAGATCCTTTTGAGGTAGGTGCTGTGAAACTGCTGAACGAAAAGACAGCCCGTGCAGAAGGGTTTGCAGAATGCTGAAGCCCCACTGACATCATAACAAGGAACCACCACCTCACTGGCCCTTTTGAGATTCTGCCTTTAAGGTGAAGAGCATGAGAGATGATCCATCATCTCTCGTACCACATTAGCAGCTTACGGCCCTGACCTACAGCCCAGGCAATTTTCCCTGATGCAAAACAGCGTTTCTGGGGATGAGTGGTAGCCAGCATCCCAGGCAAGATTTTTCTGGGGGAAAAAAAGCACTAAAAAAAACCAAACAAACAAACAAAACAAAAAAACAAACAAACAAACAAACAAAAAACCAAAAACAAAAAAAAAAAAAACACAACACTGTTGGCTCTTAGTGGGATAGCAACCTTTTAATTTCTGGATTTGTGCTCCTAAATTTGAATTGGGCAGTTTGAATTTCTGAGTGTAGCAGCCTGTACTCACCAAGCTGCTCCATCTGGCACACTGGCCGGCACGCATCTCTTTAGCAGGATGTTTCTCAGTCTAGCTGTAGCGTGGGGTACTCAGAATCTGAACTGGAGTTTACAAAACACCCTGTCCAGCTTACACTCCTGTTATGTGTAAATACTCTGTGCATCCATTCCATTTGTGTAAAGAATAAAGCACACACAATTATAAAAATTAAGCTGTATATTTCATACTAGTTGTGTCCTTGCTTATTTATTCCGGTCCAAGCTCTCAGCTGTGGTTCAGTTGTAAATGCTTGATAGAGTGTTTATAAATATGTCATGAATTTTATTATAAAATATTAATATTAAAGCATTTTTACACTTTATAGCAAATGGATTCTTCACAAGGCATAATTTGTCTTTTTTCCTTGAAACAGAATAGTAAAAGAGAAATATTATGCTTTTAATATGTCTTGAGACACTGTGAGATCTATCATACAAGACAGACACGAGTCTGGAATTAGGATGGTGGTTTCAAATATTACTGAGAACATAGTAATTTTTTTCTTTCTTGCACTTCTTTTTTTTTCCTTTTGACTTCACATTGATGTGGAATTTGCCAACAAGAAGATTCACTCTGGTGAGGTATAGCCACTTTCTCCTTACCACGCTTCTGCTGTGCACTGGGTATCGTCAGCATTCTTGGTGAATAATTATCAGAATTATTTTATAATTAAATCATTGTTCCATGTTTACAACATCACTGCACAGCCATGGGGGTAAGGACTGTAATAATTACATGCTTGTGAGCAGCTTAGTGGAGTGTAAAATCTGTTGTGCTACAGGATCCCAACAGCTCAAGAACCTTGGGGTTTGACAGTTCCAGGAATGCCTTTGCAGATGGCTTGTGGGCTCTAGAGAGGCCATGTGAACATTGTCAGTTCCCAGCAGAGACAGGAACATGACAGGGACACTGCTTTTGACACTCAGACGGTGCTATGTTCAGTCTGCAGAGGACCACAGAACCTCCATATGGCTCTGGGAACCAAAACTGACACTACAGGGAGAAAAACTCTGTCCACAAGAGTTTTAGCGGCATAATCACAAGGATGGTTAATCATCTAAACATTCATTGTGATGCTTTAGATTTCTCCAATAGATTCAGAAGAGGGAGAGAATCCAAACAGTTGACATTGAAAGACAGATGAGCACAACTTAGGGGAAAAAAAAAAAGTTAGAAAGTTATTTTTGAGATGCCAGTCTATTTACTGAGAGATTTTTCACTCAGTAAGTTACTGGTCAAGCAACCTAAGCAACTACGTACAATTGATTTCCTGAGCAGCACTTAAAAAACAGTCTGTAGGTGGGCTCTTCATTACAGAGCAGGGTCTCTTATTAAAGTACTTTCTTCTTCATCCTCTCTCTAGGCCAATTCCCTAGACTATATTCTGCAGAAGCAAGAGAAACTTAGAAAACAATCTTTTTAAAATGCATTGGAGACAGGAAATACTTAAAATTGCAGAAAGGTAAACATGCTGTGATGATCGATTCAGTCAGTGGTGACAAACCTATCCAGCCTGTTGCCTTGGCTAGGCATGGAATATGTCCCACTTCTCTTATTCCTCCCAGTTCTCTCATTTGTCCCACTACCTTTTAATGGTCCCTTAACACAGCCAGCCCATTATCCAATCACAACCCGTGGCTCGAAAGACACTATGTCCCAATTTGCAAAATTATTTGGGACCAGAGCTACAAGGTAGGTGAGCAGTACTCCTATGTACAGATACCTCCAAGTGCCTAATCATTTTAAGGAAGTCTTTTCACAGAGATTTTCAGAAGAATTTAGGTGTCTATCTGGCATAAGCAAGTTATTCATTTCACTATAATTGTAGCACTTTACAGCTGGCACAAAGCAAAGCAATGCTCTCCTGTGGGAGAGCAGAAAAATGGTGAGACAGTTCTTAAATATGTGAGCACATAGCAGATCCTCTTCCTCACCAGCAATCCATACAACAATCTTTATTATCAAAAATCCCATCTCAGAAGTATTCAAGGCCAGGTTAGATGGGACTCTGAGCAACCTGGTCCAGTGGAAGGTGTCCCTGCCTATGGTAGGGGGTTGGAACTTTATGATATTTAAGGTCCCTTCCAACCCAAACCATTCCATGATTCTACAATCTCAGACAACACAGGAAGAACTACCATAATAGCACTACCACATCAGGACTCACCAAAAGCACCATTACAAAGCAAATTGCTACAGGGAAGGTGACACCACGGCTGCAGAGAACAGACTGCTTCGCTTGGTTGGCTGGACATGTCACCAGTAAAAGAGACACAGCTGACTGGTCTATAGACCAGTATTGAAAGCTGTGGACAAAAGCATAGCTCCCTGCTCGGTGGAGAAGGACTGCACAGCACCCACTGCTGCAGCCTCTTGCTGATGGAGATGGATCCTCCCTGACACACTGGGGAGCCAAATATCCCAGGGAGACAGAGCATGGTGCCCAGAAGAAAACAGTAAAATTAGTCAATGAAGAAAGTGAATTACTTGCTACAGAAGCTCATTAACTACAGTCAACTGCTCGTTAGTGCTTGATCTAAGCAGAAGCAGGTGGCAACCTGGGAAAATGAATTAGGTCTAATATAACTGCAACAGTAATAGGGCTGTTACAGCATCAGTAGGAGGCCAATACACAGGTGGCCCCTACACCACACCAACTGACTAATTAATGTCTCGGGGTACACAACGAGCCTGAGGGCTTACTGTGGAATGTATGGACAAAGAGCCTTCACTGCAGCCTCTTATGGCTTTCGTTCCAATAGGGACTCCCTGACACTGCTAAAGACTTTTCCCTGCAGTAAATACAGAAATGCAATAGGGCATCAGCTGTAAATGGTAATTCAAAGATGTTGTTAAAATGCAAAACTCTGACATGGGCTTTAAACATGTAAGACAAGTACAAAGATGTTAGGAATCCAGAGTAAAATCCACCCCTAACAGCTCACAGAAGTCCTGGTCTGCAGCAGACACTCATCAGTGGCACCACCAAACCTCTGCCTGACCTACCTACTCCAGCAGACTGTTCTGAGCAAAATTCATGCCAGACTCCAAGGAAACATTTCCTTTATGGTCTTCTTGCTGCCGTCTCCTTTTTTCCCAGGAAAGGATGCTGCCACTGTGCCATCTGCAGTTAAAGCTGTTCAAGGGGCTGTTCATTACCTTGAGATGAACGCACAGGGCGAAACTGTCACAATCGCCATGTTTAAGTGACACCAGGAGTGTCAAACTTGTGTCAAACTTATATCAAACACCATTTCTTTCTCTATTTTTTAACAGAAATTGTTTTGAATACTGTTGACTTGATGATTCACAGTATGTATCTGAAGGGTGTAGGGGAAAATGCTTGTCTTATGCTCCTGTTGTCTGCAACAGAGATTTTGAACGGGCGTTGCAGGATACAGGAGTCAGCAAAGCACCCTTTTTCCTCCTCTGGTGGTGTATTTATTGGCTGTACGCTGCTTGCCTGGATGAAATTTGCTGGCAATCAGTTGCTCAGTAATGGCAATACATCTCCTGTAAAATATTAGGCAAATATTTTCTCAGTTTTTAACTCCTCACCTGTATATAATCCTTCTTTAATAGGGCTGGCATTTGCTGTTGGTAAGTACGCTTATCAGTTTACAATATCATCTCACAGACAGTGTACCCAGAGCCTCTTTTTTCAATGGACACCACACCATCCTGTTTTAGAGGTACCAAACAAGAAGGAAAACACTATTCCAAGACTGTGTCTGATAAACAGGGAAAAGCCCTGTTGACCCCCAACTCCAAGGCAACTGGCAAAAGGCCCGTTTCCAACTAAACAAGCTTAAGTGTTTGCCTAAGCTTAGTCCATGGGAACTGGTTTTGGGGAACAGGTAGTGTATGGATGGGAGACAAGTGGATCATGCCTTATTCAGCTGGCTGGATTTGGGGTGGAAAAGAGGTGGCCATCTTGTCAACTATAGCAGGTATGTAAGTGAGGCCATGGGCCCCAGACAGAGATAATGGAGAGGTGTAGGAGGGGGAAGGTCTCACATTATTTAATGCCTGCTTCACTCCATTTACCAGAAGAGTTACAGATGGAGGCTAACAGGTCTCTGAGCAAGCATAAAGTTAGACAAGGCAAATACCAATTCCAGTGCATTGAAAAACCTGAAGTAAACACTAGGGACCAGGAAAGCAGTAATTCATAGTCCAACAGAAGAAGCCAATTGTTAATTGAGCCTTTGCTCATGGAGACAAATCCCCAGTGACCACAAATTTCTGCCATAAATATAGCAACTGCCTTCCCTTACACGAGAATCAAGGCACCACAGAACAGTGAGTGCCTGAGAGAGTCCCACAAGCCAAGGCATCATCTCACTGCTCACAAATGCTTTCTGAAGGGCCCATCCATATGCGTGTCCCAAACCATCACCTTAAGTCAGCTCCACTGGCTCTGCAGACTAGCTGCAGACTTGTTCCTGCCTACGTGCACAGACACATGCGTGCACAGACAGAGCATGCAGGGACACAAATCCCTGACCTGAGCAGTCTGAGTACCTCGGCATCAGAGGAGTTTCTGCAGTGCACGTTCAGCTGTAAATGCTGAGGCAGCAGTGCTGTATGTCTCTCTCTGGACTCCAAGCACCACACTCCACCTACAAATCTCCTGTGCAGAGCCCAGAAACTCTGCGATATATGGACAACAACACTATCACATGGTAAACTTTTACAGGACAACTCTTCAAGGTCCCTCCCTTAGGTACTTGGACAGTATGTACCTATCACAGCCCAGCCTAGGGCAAGGAATGCATACAACAGATTTTCTATATAGCTGTCTTGAGATTCAATGTGGTAATTGCCCAGCTGAATTGCCCAGCCTGGCTGGAAAGCTTTTGGGAGCAAAGGGGAACATAAACACACAGGCAGTGCTATCTCATGGAGGGTTTGCCACCTTGGCTAGAGCAATGTCATTGAAGTGCTGGAGGCACAGGTTGTTTAGGAATTAATTCTCCTTATATAAGCAGCTAGAGCTTAGCATTCCCAAGTTTCCCATAGAAAGATAGCCAAAGATTTATATTTGCCTGCAGTGACACTTGCTGCCCATTCGGTATATGAATAGGGAATTCTTCTCCATATGATGTGTGCCCACCGAGCGAGGAAGTAATAATGCTATCTCACACTTAAGCCACTATCTGCATGATTTCTGTTGTGTGAGGACCATGTAGGCAAGAAATAATTTAAACTACAGAACCTCTATTGCTATTTATGAGCCGGGGTGCAGGAAGTGCAGGCAGGGAACAAAACAAAACAAAACAAATTACAGGAGAGTGATGTTTAATTGCAAAGGCCGTAAGAAATACCTTTTTTTGAGCGGGGGTAGAAAAGGTGTAAAAGGAGAATGTGAAGGCAAGGCAAACAGAAGAAGCAGGTGATAAAGGAAGGGCTTGGCCATATACAAAGTGGGAGGAAGGGGGTTGTGAAGCCAGCAGTCCATAGTGATATCAAGAGGTTTTAGTGAAGTGGGGATTGGCCTCCTCCCAGGTAACAAGGGATAGGACAAGATGAAATGGCCTCAAGTTGTACCAGGGGAGATTTAGATTGGATATTAGAAAAAATTTCTTCACTGAAAGGGTCATAAGGCATTAGAACAGGCTGCCTAGAGAACTGATGGAATCGCCATCCCTGGAAGTGTTCAGGAAAAAAGAGTAGATGTGCTCAGGGACATGGTTTAGTGGTGAACATGGTGGTGCTAGGCTAATGGTTGGACTTGATGATCTTAGAGGTTTTTTCTAACCTTAATGATTCTATGATTCCATGATTCTAAGAACTATAACCCCTTACAGGGAGCATTGACTTGCTCAGGATAGTACTTCCTTTTGTTTCAATAAAAACAAAATAAAGCCACAGTAACTGTAGAATCAAAAATAAATAATAAATAAGAATTCTTCTCCTTCTTCTGCCTTTCTCAAAGAGCAAGAAATATTCCTCTGTATTTGCTTGCACCTCAGGGTGGTTAATCAACCAGGGTGAGCAGGCAAGGCAACCAGAAACACCCTCCAGTTAGGGATTAGGAGAGGCTACAAAGCTTCCCTTATGAAACTACAGCTCCCTCTGTACAGCAGCGGGGATGCTTGTGCCTGGCTTGTGGGCTTCTCTATGTAATGGATCTGCTAATCTCTTTGGCCTGACACGCTCTCAGGTACTGCTGGACATACAGCTCACAGCACTTGCAAGCGATGTGTGCTGTCCCCACAAGCTGTGAGCCCACCATTTGCCATTTGGTGACAGCACCATTTGCCACCAGGAGTAGAAGGGTGATAACACACAGCTATGAATATTCACTTGCTCATTTTTCTTTCTGTTCAGGAATCCAACAGACCTTCCCACAGGCCTCATCCAGGCAGTTTGCCTAATTTTATACTACAGATACTGCAGTCCGATCCACTTGGAGATACTCACAGCAGCCAAATCTCATTGTTTTGCCTCTGTCTCTCCTAAAATGAGCCTCTGGCATCTTACTAATCTTGCTATTTAACATGCACTATTTGCATATCAAGCCTAAAGCTAAAAGATTTCTTCCAAAATGTGTAAAGGAGCTTTGCAAAAGATGGCAACCCTTATTTGAAATATTAATCCCTATCACCTCAGTCATTGACAATGACCACTAGAACTAAGCATTAATCACAGATAGCTAAATTAAGGGGTCTATTTTTCATACATAGTCAAAGCAAGTGCCACAGCCCCAGTTGCTGCCCTGTTCCACGGCACAATCCCAGGTAGCCACCGCAGCGCACTGGTGACTCTATGAAGCACTTGGCCCAACAACTCATCTCAAAAGTGTTTAACACAAATTCCCTCTGTTCGAGAAGGGAACTTGGCACACATCTCCTCACCCATCATTGCCTCTGAATTTAGCAGTGAGCAGTCCTTCTTACTTATAAGAGATGTTTCTCCCTACTCAGAAAAGATTATACTTGGGATTCCCCCTCTCTGATTTAAAATCCCATAACTTAAAGACTACACTGCAAAGTGGCTCACATTTGCATAACATCTCTAACACAAGCAAATTTGCCTTCCCACACTGAATCCAGACGTGTTTCCTTGACTGTTTTTCTCACCCTTGTATTACAGCAATCATGAATAAGAGAAACTAATTGAGAAGAGACCCTAAAAATCTTATTTCAAATTTGACATCTGAGATCATCAAGGGACAATACCATAAATTTTGACTTCATCATTTTCCAGACATAAAGACTGGTAAAAGAATGTAAAAGACAACGTTATAGAATACTGTCAGACAAGCACTGTAGATTATGAGAGTGTGAGAGATGCTCATGGGAATTCAGAAGCTTGAAAAACTTGCAAAAATGTCAGCAAGATGTTTTGAATAAGAAGAAATTGAAGATGGCAGGAATAAAAATCTAGCAGAATAAATATCTGTTGAAATATAAAATACCATTTTTCATCAGAGATCAAATGAACCTTAGTCTACATGTCTATTTCTTACAACAGTACACTTTTACTGTTTCTCACTTGGTTTGCAAGTGTAATAGTAACCTTTTGTGGTTTTCTGCTAAAAATTGCCCAGCAAGCTGCTTCTTTAGCTTGGGAATGCAGTAAAAAACTACTGTTTACCTATCACACATTTTTAAGATGCTGAGTTTTTCAACCGGGAATAAAAAGTGTCAATCACATTTTTAGCATGGTCCTGATTGCATTCAGGTTATGTCTTTTGTCAGTTACTACTCCCCATCAGTGACACATTAGTGCCAGAGCTGCTGGCAGATTTCAAGTTTAGTTAAGTTCACCAGTGAAACTTTAGACTAAAAGTGGTCAGAAATCTAGTTGCAGGCTAAAAACTCAGGAAATCAGTTTGGTTTGGTTTGGTTTATTTAAAAGGCAATACCAATTTATTTTAAAGGCAATACCCTTCATACTTATTAGTCAAAAAATCCAAATGCTGCAGTTTGATGTGTGATGCCTAAGGTCAGCAGACAGAAGGAAAGGACCCTTCCAGCCATCCCTCATGGACTGATACTGGCTGGGAAATTCAAGACAATTCTGATGTTTCCCTCTTGCTTGCTCTTTAAAACATCCACTCCTACTGAAAAGTCACAAAACACTGGTCAGGTGATCCTGTCATCAGAAACAAGAAGGGGATCTGGTTTCTTTCCATGTCTCAGGTTCCTCACATGGAACATGAGGCTGGTAAAACTACCCTTCCTGAAACAGGAAATTCATGCTTGAGAGATGATGATAAATTGATATGTGACACGGATAAAAGCAAAACCTAAACGATTTCAGGCCTTATTCAGAAAGATGTCTGAGCTTCAAATTCACAGTTGTGTAAAATGATGCTGAGTAAGGAGAGACTGTTTTTTTACCTTTCCTTACTCTGTGAGCAAGATCATAGGTCCCAGCTCTATACCCTTGAATGAATCTAAACCTAAGTTGTATTTGGTCTCAGTACTATTCAGGTTCTTATCCAGTGCAGAGCAGAGGGTTTCTGGCTGTCAAAAGCTTATTTGCTATTCCTCCATGGAGCCATTAACTTACAAAACTAACTTCCACAAAAGAATAGTCTCAGTCTTCAAACACTGAGCACATTATACTTAGTGCTTATTAGCCAAGCCAACTCAATTGCAACAGATTTGAAATATAAATAACTGTCAGCAGATGTAACAATTTTGTTTTCATCTCAGCACCATCGAAAAAGATATGAAAATTCCGCCCTTGACATATTCTTCCCTTGAAATATTAACAAAAATGACCAAAAGCATATGCAAGCTGATCTAGCCAATGGTAAACTCTTCTGACCAGTATGAGCAGAAGGGATCACCTCAGCAAACATGTGGGGTGGCTTTAGAAAGTAAAAATCTGATCTGAACAGCCAAATAGTCCTTGCAATTGGAGATGAACTATTAAATAGATTAACACGAATAACACTGAACTTGGAGAGATACAGACACTGAGCAAACACATAGTCTGTATACTTTGGCTTGCAGAGAAGAACAAAAAGAAATGAGACCTTGGGGGAAATTCTCAAGAGCTGAGTCAGCTGGAAATTCAGCTGGAAATTTCCTGCAGCTTTCTCTCAAACATATATTTTTTTCCCAAGGAAAAATATACATGAGGAAAAATAGAAAAAAAAAAGGTAGGAGGGTGTAATATAGCCCTACCATTTAAGAGATGCTGAGGCTTTTTTCTTCATTTGCCTCAGTCCTTATGGAAAAATTCATGAGGGCCATATGCATTTAGATTGACAGATGATGCATGTCTCTGCCTGACTAGTTGGGTGCTCGTGGTAGTTGTATGCCCTCATGTTCTTTTTCACTTGCTGGATTCCATTGAGGGAAACCTAGAGTATAATATGTATGCAAGTCCAATGGCTTCCAGCCTTGGAAGAGTAATGGATGTTGCTGTTTCTGTTGATTGGTGAGCAGGGTAAGCAATGCAGAGGTTTCTGCAGCCTCCCAGCAGCTCCTCCCAGGGTGCCTTTCAGGGTCCATGACTGGGTGGCCAAGGCCTTTTCTGCAATCAGAGCGTGTTGGAGACCACCCAAAAGGCTACATATTTATCAAGGTTTGGAAACAAATATGCTGGAGAAGCATACCCAGTATGCATGGTGTGCTTCAGTCTGCAGCATTGGAATGATGGGACATGGGACAAGGAAACAAGGGTAAGAAAGAAGGACAGACTCCCTCCAAACATGCCATCTTCCCATCATTAGGAATCAATTTCATTTCCATTTTCCGAAGCCCTGCAGAGACTGAAGTGAGCAGTGAAGCAGAAGTTACCTGGTTATACCTGGGTTCCATTTCTGCTGGCCTAGGCCAGGAATTGCCCACAAACTGCCACTGTCTCTCTGAGAATGAGATGGACCCTTTAAAGTCCCTTCCAACTTAAACCATTCACTGATGACAATATGATGATGACACCTTGAACCCAGACACAGTCAGGGATGACATGGCTGTGAGGATAGCTGCTTGCTGTCCCAGAAGCCATTCACAGCCATGGGAGAAGGATTGGATTAAGAATTTTTAACCCACAGCATCCTGAGACAACAGTAACAGCCTCACTGCTAATTTATAAATACTGTTGAGCATCTTTATGACCTAATTTTCTTTCTCAGGTACTGGCATGGATGTTGCAGGACTGTCTCTCAGGTACATCAGTATAACCAATAACAGTTGATACTCTATGTGGGTTGTATGATGTGGGTTATACTGACAGAAGTATTTGATAGGAAAGTTACAACTATTTTCCAATATTAGTCTTCTGTGTGCTGTAGTGCTTCTGTGTGCTTCTAGGTGCTGTAATTTCTATCGATTGCTCCCTTATCAGTGGAAGTCAAACCAGGAGATGAACAAATGTTCATTACTGGAAAATGGAGTTCTTTAAGCTGGGTTATCTATCTGTAATTCTGCTGCACATTCCAGAGACACTGATCCTTTACAGAAATACTTTCCGTATTTGTTCCTCTCATTTCAACATATAGTTTATTACGCATGTGACAGCTCAAAATGCCATAAAAAAGGTAATGTGACATTTTTGGTTTTAAATGCGATTGCTGTAATTTCATACTGCACTTAGTGATTTTTCAAGCCTTTCTTACACAGGTAAAACTTTGTGCCATGTCACTGATCTTATTTTTGGATCTATTAATGACTCACCCATCTTCCCTTTACCCCTGCTCTTTGTCACTACCTACCAATGTATGGCCATCACTCAGTATTTTTTTTCCAAGATGGACTTTAGGGGATTTTAGAACACCTGGTATCATTCTCTGTGCCTTTTTTTCCTCCACCTCCTCCCTATAAAATGATGACACCAATACTAAATTTTCTCATATCTTTAGTTTTCTTATATAAGTGCACAAACACTGTGAAATAGAGATAGACCTTTATCACATGTTTTCATAGCTCCAAGCAGATGCGGCTGTGATCTCTACTGGGGCCAGAAGACAACGCTGTTGTAGAAATGATAATGTTAATGCACTGCCTGTGGGAGTGTTATCTTGCACTGAGAGAGAAAAGGCTTATGAAAACTGGCTGAATTACTGTTGCTTTCTTTGTCTGTTGCGGCACTACCCCTATGCATTGTAAAAATGCAAGGGCAATGGAATATACCCAGATGGGAACAACTGGTACATTATGCTGGCTCGTTAACCTCACACCCACATCCATGCTTATCTCCTCAGCGTTTGTCGTTCCTAATGGTTTAGTAGGGGACCTGCTCATCTCAAAGCAAATCCCACCAGACCACCTCTGATTGAACCCATGCTGCTGCTCTCCTGTGAAGCAGGGAAATAGGTGATAGCAGGGAAGCAACAAGAGGAAATTTCAGTTGTACAGTGAGTTTCTTTGGACTGTGATTCAGTTTCCAGGCTAATATTGTAGATGAATTGCTTGATTTATTTAAAAAGTGGATTGGATAAAGTAGTGGAAAATGTATTAGAAAAGAATTCTGTTCCTAGAGGATGGACTAGGGGAAAAATGAAGTTTGTTTGAACTCAGACTCTTTCTGATCATTTTTATGTCTTCCTGTCCAGGAATAGGGCACTATTGCTACACTTCTTCAGAAGAAGACTAAGAATGAAAAATGCTTAAGAAGCAGTGAAATCTCTTTTTACTCTAATGATAAAAGCTTCTGAGTGAGCAACCTGGGAAAAAAAGAGTTTTTGAGAGTGACATGAACAATGATAGGTTAAGATTGTATCTGCTGGCCTTATCTAGCACATTTTTCCAGTTGTGATTTTCCTGGCTGACAGGGAGTTATTCCTAATTTAACCCCAGCATAACTAAAATGGATCAGAAATAAACGTGACACATCTTGAATACTCCTTTTACCTGCTCAGAATCCATATGTCATTTTTTTTAATCTCATTGCTCATATTTGGCAATATACAAAACAAAAATATTTGTATTCCTACACTGATATTTTTGTTTGGTGATATAAATCAGGTCACCTTTTCAGAGTTTAAGGATAAGGTGTTTGACATGAGCAGGAAGAACAAAGATTTCCAAAGCAGACCTAATGTTGTGCAAAACTACCTGTGCTACTCCTCAAATGAAGACCAGTGAGGTCACTTTAGTGACTTTGTATGTCTGGTGGCAGCCCCACTCAGGAGAAACTAGTAGCTCCAGAGAAGCACAAGGGCCGAGCAAGCTCCCTGTTCCCCAATCCTCCTGCCATGGGCAAGGACATCTTCAACTAGACCAGGTTGCTCAGAGCCCCATCCAACCTGGCCTTGAATATTTCCAGGTATGGGTCATCCATAGCTTCTCTGGGTAATCTGTGGCAGTGTTTCACCACATTTATAATAACATTTTTTTCTTGTAGGTAGTCTAAATCCACTCTCTTTTAGTTCAAAACCATTGTCCCTTGTCCTGTCACAACAGGCCCTACCAAACAGTCTGTCTCCATTTTTCTTTTAAGCCCCCTTTAGGTACTGGAAAGTGCTGTAAAGTCTCCCCAGAGCCTTCTATTCTTCAGTTTGAACAGCTCCAGGTCCCTCAGCCTTTCCTCATAGAAGAGGTACTCCAGCCCTCTGATCACTTTTGGGCCCCGCTCTGGACTCACTCCAAAAGGTCCACATCTTTCCTGTACTGAGGAAATGAGACCTAATTCACCTAACGAAAACCTAACTCAGCTCAGGCATATGGCTTAGCATACTGCAATGTTCAAATGCAAACACACATGTAAGAGGTTTGAAGTAATATAACCAAAGACCTTGTACTAGTGTCAAGAACTGAAGTGAAGGAGGCACCTAATCCAAAGCAAGCCTTACTTCCTTTTAGGTACCAGAGAAGGGAGAGGTTAAAAGGAGCAGGCCATAAGTTTTCACTTCTCTCTGAAATGAAATCCTGTAAATTAGTTTGTCCTCTTACAGCCATGGAGCCCATGCTTGCTCTTTCAAAGGTTCCCCTATGACCTGCTGGGTAATGCATAACGTCCATCTAGTTATAATGTGCTCCTTCAGATCTGTCAGCATCTCTCAAATATTTTCTTTTCTTTTTTTTTTTTTTTTAAAGTGGGGAAAAGTTCTGTTTAAGAGCATAATGTAACAGTTGCATCAGAAGCACTGCAGGATGCTGACAACTGTCTGGGGCAGGGGGGCAGAGAGGAACAAGTAGTCGGAGTTCAGGAGGGCTTACCAAAGGAATAGCAGTGTGCAGTCCCAGTGCAGGGGTCAGTGGAGGGCTGTCACTTGTATAAATGTATGAAGTTTCTTCACTTTTAGTGTCATCTGCAAGTCCAAGGCTCTGTTTCCAAGCACATCTGGTGTGGGTCTCCCACCAGCATCATGGATGAGATCTGACAAGGCACATTTAGGGAGAACAGGTTTTCTGCTTCCTACTCTTCCACAAGACCTGTACAGGTAGAAGTCTCCTTTTAATTTCAGCGTGGCAAAGATTTCACCCAAGCAACTCTGCAGTGCTTCTCATGTGTGGGTGGCAAAGCCCTTCCTGCTCCCATCAGCTTCTCATGAGCTCAGAATGACAACTACAGTTCTTGACCTTTGGTTTGCGGATGAGAAGTGAAAAGTAGGTGACGATCAGCAGAATTGTCTGCCAGCCCCTTGTACAAGGACATTTCCTTAAACAGTATTTCTCTTCAGAAATAAAAGGTTCCTCAGAAAGCAGAAAGCTTTTGTTCAGAGATACTCTTCAATATCACTAAAGCTGTAAGGAAAAATGCCTTGAGGGCAGAAAAGTCCAATATTTTTCAATTTAGCAAGCAGAAATAATTCCTGATCTTACAGATCTTACTTCCTTCTCCAGCTACCTAATAGAATATCACAGAGAAGATGGAGACAGACTCTTCCAAGAGATGCACTGGTATGTAAAAAGGCAATGGACACAAGTTCCATCACAGGAATCTCCAGTTAGATATTTGGAATTTTTTTTCACCACAAGGGTGGTCAAACACTGGAACTGAGACACAAATAAGACTGGACAAAACAGAAACAAGAAACTTAACATCAGTTTCTTGGTTTGCAACTCAAAATTTCAATTTTGTAGCTACCATTTGGAAGGAACTGTGGATGCACCTACTTAATATCTATTGGAGCACTACTAATTATTTATGTGCATCACTATAGGATAGATCTATTCTGTATTGCTGTATAGTCTGGGAAAATACATTTCCACCCTGAATTAATCCTATTTTAAATAAAGACAACAAAAAAGAACCAAAGTAAGTCCTCTATAATACATGGTGTGCAAATGGAGCTACAATCTCAATGTAAAATGTCTGCCAGACAAGATCCAGTCCTTTTTGCTTGGCAGCAGAGGACTGAATCATCCAACCCACCTCAGGGAGCCTATACAGCTGTCTGTTGTGACTTTTAAAGCCTCAGGTTGCCCAGAACTAGGCCAGCAGCTCCAGGATGAGACTTTATAAAGACTTAGGAACCTAAGCAATGGGCAACAGGATTAACTGAGTAATGGCCGTGGATCCCCATCCCTTATACTGCTTTTATTTTTCTTACATCCATGTAAGGATTGGGAACACTGAATAGTATTCAGACTATCTACATTGGTTTCCAAGATTTAGGTGGAATTTATTGCCTAAATCCAAGAGCACTACTTAAGCTAATGGCTGCCCAGGGCTCCCTAAACTTGTAAAGTACATAAAAATCTAATGGCACCCTGATGTTAACTGCAGCACTCATTAAGCACCTAAATACGCCTAATCAGCTAAGTGGGAATCCCCCACCTGAACTCTACAGCATCTCAGAGAAAGAAGTGAGCCCCTGAGGACCTTCATCCACTCAGTACGTCCAAAGAACTCTTAATGCACTTGAACAGCTTTGGCCAAATGAGGTCACCTTCCCACAGCAACTGAAGGACAAGAATCGCTGATGGGATTTGAACCTTCCACAAATCAAAGACATGCTGAAGAAAAAGAGTCTTTTTATAAACACAAATGCACATGTTCATAATCAATCACAATAGTAAATTAAGAGAGTAAGATTTCTACCTACTAGCTATGAAAAGTATTTATGAAAACACTTCTTCGCTTTACTGTTATGAAAAAATTCAGCTAGATAAGGAGGAAATCTGTTACTGGCAGCTTAGCTTACTTAGCTTATTCCAGGGAGCCCATAGGATGGGTCAGGGTATTCAACAGTGTTTTTTCCAGCAAGAACACAGTTCCACAGACGTATGGAATTGTATAAATTAGTGGCAGTAGTAACTCAGCTACCTGTGGAAAAATTTTACTACAGAATGTTTCTGATTAGTAAGTAGATCATTTTGATTAAGAAATTAAATAATTAGAAGACATTTTACAGCACACTGGGGATTTAGAAGTGGGCTAGGCAACAGTAAAATTATTGATGCAAACACCCTACCACTGTTCCATCTGAAAGAAGTCAAAAATTTTGCCTCTGGCTTTCCAGGGAACAGAGCAGGTTCTGACTGTTGTCACATGCTATTCTCCTCCTTGATAACCTAGAAAACCCTGCTGCTTCTCAGCTTCTGACAAAGAGAAGATTCAATTCAAAATGGTCAGGAATCAATTCTGGGAGATATTCCAGCTATATTTTATGCTTGCTTCCACAAACAGATTTTTGAAAGGGTGGGAGAACTTTCTGTCCAGTAATGTTTAACATGTGGTAAGATAAGGACAGTCAAATCTCTTCCTTTAGGCTATTTGTCCTGGAAGCAGGAAAAAGACTTCCCACTCATCACTGCACAGCTAAAACATTAAGGAAATTTTCCAGTACTTAGAAGCATCATCTACTGCTAGGTTTGATAAATTGGTAAATGATGCCAAACACATTGCCCCATTCATCAGCATATACTGCTGTTAAGCAGTGAAAAAATGTTTTTCTTCCAGTAGGTAAGCAAAATTAAGAAAACAAGACAGCCCTACAAGGAAAGATAGCCCTTGTGTCTACTCCTATGGGAGAGGCCCTCATATTGCCCTGATATTACAAAAATTCAACTTACCTCTTGTAAATCAAGATTGCAGAGGTGCTTGCTGGCAGCACACAGCAAACATTGCAATCACTGTGTTATTTCAGAAGCATAAAAAATCTGACTGGCAGCAGAGGAAGTTTCCTTTGTCTACTAGTGAAACATTCTGCTATGACATTTGCAGTAGGTTGCTGTACTACAAAAGTAAAATTTAATTCCTGCACTTGTTAACAAAATAGCACACCTTTTGTTGTGCTTACAAACCGCCAATTACATGATTCACGAGGAATTATTGTATATTGCCATGTCTTTCCATTCTGCATAAAAATAGCTTTCCATTCAGTGCTTCTTTCTTGATTCCACATGTTGTGAGCATGTGTGCCATCAGATCATAGAATTGTTTAGACTGGAAAAGACCTCTTAGATCATGGAGTCCAACCTTTGACTGATCACCACCTTGTCCACTAGACCATGGCATTAAAGGCCGTGTCCAGCTGTTTCTTGAACACCTTCATGGATGGTGACTCCACCACCTCCCTGGGCAGCCCACGCCAATGTTTAACAACCATTTCCATGAAGAAATTCCTCTGCATGTCCCACATAACCATTCCCCACTGGTATATAATGATTTATAATCCCTCTGTTTTTCTCTGTCCTAAAATGCACTTACATCCAATTTGATCAAAATCTAAAATGCAGTGTCTCAGCAACTTGTGCTTCAGAGTTAGAGTTGAAATCTGTCCTTAACCTCCTCTGGGAACAGGAAGATTTCCACACAGACTATCATCATGCTTTTGCCTCTGAGCAATCTGGGCTGTACAAGACTGAGCTGAACCTGAATTGCCTAAAGGAGGTTGGGGCAGGTGAGGCAGGAGCTAAAATGGCCAGGAGAAGAGAAAAAAAAAAAAAAGTGTTACATTTAAATCAACTACTTAGTGCAAAATTTAGGCCTCGCCATTAATAGAAAGCCACAAAATGTCACAAAAACTCTATGCCTTTGGAAATGTAAAAATACTGTATGATATGGTGTACGGATTCCACTTAGGTCACCAACCCTGGCACATCTGGATGCGTCATCATGAAGAATCAGACAATGTACAAGGAAATCCACACTGGACTTGAGTCACATCACTGGTACATTAACATCGTTTGCAGTTTACAGCCTCACCGCTAACTCTTCTTCTCGAGAGAGCAGTAGGGAATTTCCATCAAAATATTTTCAATTAAGAAAAAATCAGTTTCTGTATAATCTCAGCTTCTGTTGAGAAGATTTTCTTTTCTCGCTGGGACCACTAATGTTGAACATGTTTTGAAATTTTTGACTGCCTGAGTTGCTGCAGTATCTCTTCAAATCAGGGGAGATTTAGGTTAGATATTAGAAAGAGGTTCTTCACCCAGAGGGTGTTTGGGCACTGGAACAGGCTCCCCAGGGAAGTGGTCACAGCACCAAGCCTGACAGAGTTCAAGAGGCGTTTGGACAGTGCTCTCAGGCACATGGTGTGACCATTGAGGAGGGTTCTGTGCAAGACCAGGAGCTGGACTGGATCTTTGTCGGTCCCTTCCAACTCAGTGTATTCTGTCATTCTGTGAAAAGTCACAGCACCAGCTGATTTACCCTGTGGGCTGGATCAGAGCATTCATAATTCAGCAATGCCTCAGCTCAAGAAGGAGAACAATGGCACATCCCAGGACATGGATCTAGCAGAATCAAAACTCTCTACAACCACCTTTTCTCCCCTGAAAAGTCTCCATCTGTTGAAAACTGGTGAAATAATCAAATATCGATATCAATTAAAAAATTCAAATAAAAAATATCAAATTATTTGCATTTCCAATTTATAATCAAGTCAATTGACTAAAACTTTAAAGACAAAACTGAGATTTTCTAAGGCACCAAAACAAACAAAATCAAGTCAAATTGCTACAAATATTCAAACACAAGTCATTAACAAACTATTTCACAAGAGCGAGCTATTGCAGGTAAATGTAAATTATAGCCAGGTGTAAATTTTTTACCAAAAATTAGTGCACTGTGGGATGAGATGCTATGGGTGAACAGAATATTACGAAGCTGATGTCGCAGAGGGGAGACTGAAGCAACTGCTTCCTTCTTCAGTATCCAAACCATGATCAAAGCCTTTTCTTTGGAAGGTGATGAAATAAAACTGAATGAGTCAGAGAAGAAAGAAAGTTGTCAGATTGGCAACAAATCAAGACTGGTTACAGGAGATAATTGCACAGACAATGAGCTCTACCCCCATCCAAGCAGATATTTGATGTATTGTCTCACCGAAATAGTGAGAGCTGTACAAACAACTGGGTGTCTGAAAGTTCCTGCACCAAATTAATCCATGCTCACTTATTGCTCAAATAAAAATGCTGCACATCTCTGAGTGTAACTGCATTGAGATGTGAAGTTTATTGAGTCTTTCTTAGTGATGGCTGGTGAGCCACAACAAGCTTAGGCCCTACTGGAAAGGCCTCCACATTGAGAATTATGGCACAGAATTCAGAGGATATTCATCAAAGCAGACTGCCTCCACTGTGGTGTTATTTTTCTCTTGTCATCATTGATATGATGAGGCTGACAGGCCTCAGTGAGGAACAGGTTCTCCATTAGGCTGAGCACCATATAAAGGAAGCACAGTAGAAGTAAGGAGAGTGAGATTTGTTACATCTGCCTCTAAGAGAAGGATTTAATTACACAGCCAGCCAGCTCCATTTAGGTGGCTACCCTTTTGCAGTTGCTCAAGGTAGTGTCTAGAGTCATTTGAGACACCTTACGGCACCTTACCTGCTGGCTGTTTAGCTGCTGATTCAGAAGGGCACAGCTGTTCCATAGTCTCTGTGTCATATTATCCAACCCCATGCAGATGTCTCAGCTAACCTAAAGCCCCTCAGAGACCACAGGTATCTATGGGTGGGCAACTGAACTGAGATCTTTAAATTCCCTGACAATCAATGAACAGTAATTCCATACAGTCAATGGCCCCTGAAGAGTGAATCAGTGCACCAGATACCAAATATCTGCTTTGAGGTGAGGTGATTCATTTCTGGGATCCACTGACTGTGTTAACTAGGGCCAGGGTTCAGTTCATCAGGACGTCATCTCACACCTAGGGCGCCTGAGACATGCAGTGATATGGTCCAGCATTTATGCATTTTTAGAAGGAAGCTGGAGACCAGGTGGGAACCGGTGGGACATCTCAAATGGTACTGCACACCTATCTATGAGCAGCTGTGCTGAGCTTTGTCATAGAATCATAGAATCGTTTGTCTTGGAAGGGACCCTAAAGTTCATCTAGTTCCACCCTCCCTGCAATGGGCAGGAACAACTTCCACTGGACCAGGTTGCTCAAAATCCCTTTTAACCTGGCCTTGAACACTTCTAGGGATGGAGTACCCACAACTTCTCTGGGAAACCTGTTCCGGAGCTTCACCACTCTCACAGTGAAGAAGTTCTTTCTAATATCTACTCTACTCTCTTCCAGTTTAAAGCCATTACCCTATGACTATATGCTCTTGTCAAAAGTCCCTCTCCATCTCTCTTGTAGCCCCCTTTAGGTACTGGAAGGTTGCTCTAAGTTTGTCTTGGAGCCTTCTCCAGGCTAAACAATCCCATCCCTCTCAGCCTATCCTCACAGGAGAGTTGCTCCAGCCCTTTCATCGTCTTTGTGACCCTTGTCTGGACACACCCAATAGGTCCATGTCCTTCTTGGGAATCCCAGTAATGGGATCATCGCTGGATAGTAATGATTTGCCCTGGATGCTTAGAGACCAAGTTCACATACACTTGCCTGAAGACACAGAAGTGCCTTGGGTTGGAGCTGTACCCCACCCAAAGGGCCCTATTCAGTTTCCACCATCAGCATTTTGTGCCGTATGAGATGCCCTCTGCAACCTAGTCTCCAGCTGCCACTCTTGAAGGACGTGTCTTCAAGGACTCCCGACCTCATGTCACGCCTGTAAAGGCCATACAAGTTGTCTCAGGTCCCTAGAGCATCTCAACTTACACTAAAAGCCTCCATCTCTTTAACTGAGCCAGGAAATGCCTGTAATATGGTTGCCCACACTAACAAAGCTAATGATTCGAGACTTCCTTTATAACCAGTGGAGGACAATTGGGGTTTAGGATGTATTTCAGTTGGCCTATTTTAGAGATTTACTTTAGAATGAGATATACTGTACCCAGAGGAGCTGATTTCTCTCCATTCTTAACAAATGGAAGGGGGTCAGCTCAGAAGCAGACACTTACAGTCAGGCAGCTTAATCCTAGCTCTCAGGAGTGACCCAGACCACAAAGGGAGCTCCAAAATGAATTCAGATCAACTGCAGAGACACAGACAAGTCACCAAGGTTTGATGGACCTCTGTGACCTCAATCAAGCAGCACAACTGGGCTGGGTTTTAGTTATGAGGCAAGTTCAGATTAAAGTCTCCATGCAAGAGGTTTAAGATGAAGGTTTTAACATGCATTTGTGATGGAGTAAGAAAATAATCTCAGCCATGTGCACTTCAGTACCCAGTCAGCTGAGGCACAGCGATTGTGTGTCGGAGCCCAGAGCTGCAATTCTTGCTTTAACCCACCACTGCTGTTTTTCTGCTAATATTGCTAAGCTTTTCCAAGAGGTGCCATGGTAACAGGCACCTTGGAACTGCTTCACAGATTATATAGCATGTTATGCAAAGTGGCCTGGCAGGTTTTCCGCTTTTAATATTCAAAGGATTACCTTCGAGGTAGCCCATAAATTTTCAAATCCTTAAATCCCTTGACACCTGGACACTTTGTATGTAGCTCTGAACATAGCACAATTTTTCTCCCAGACTTCAGAAAATCATTTAAAAGCAGATCAAACATGAGCAGCACAAGGCACTTCTGTCAATTCCTCTGGCAGAGAGGTTACAAGAGGCAAACAAATGAAGACATAGGAAGGAAAATAAGCCATAGCTACCCAAGAGAAAGAGTCTGGCTAAAGTAAGGCATCAAGTCAGCAAAGGAAAATTAGTCTAGTGGTTTCATATGAGAATAAAGAATGCTGTTTCTAGATATGATTGCCACTAGCCAGCCTCATGTTTCATTCAGGCAGGATTAAAGGCTTGTGCTGTGCATTCACAGGGACCATTCCCCATCTCCCCATCACACCCTTTCCTCCCTTTGCACCCTTAGCACCATGCACAGGTCCACAGAGCTTTGTGCAGGAGACGGGCACTACACTGGTCCCATAACGCCACATTTCCCCAGAACTCTTGGGCCACGAAGTGCCACAGCCCAGGAGGGAGGACACAGCAGGCAGCATTTCTCTGCCCTCCCCACTGCAGGGCAGGAAATGTGTGGACACAGGCACCCCTCACCTTCCTCATCCACTCACCCGCACTTGCAGCTCTCTCTCTGCAGCCCTACCCTGGGCTGAGATGCTCCAGAGGCAGCAGAGACTACTGGAGCATAGCACCTGCCTGCCAGCCCACTCCTGCACACCTGGTGTTACTCTCTTTATGAAATTCCGGATAAATTAGACAAAACTTCCTACACGAGGCTGTTACAAAAGCAGTGATATATTCCAGCCTAACAAATAGGCACTTGGATACCGTGGTAATTAGCACTGCGAAGGAAAAAAGAAAAAATACGAACAAACACACAACAGTTTTTCTCCTCTTTTATCTATCTGTGAATTCTCTAGGGAGAATTTTTGCATATGCGCATAGCATATGGACAGGCAAGGGCAGAGACACAGTCTTACTGAAATCCCCGATGCTCACCTGAATTATAAGCAGAATGGAAATCAGAATAATCTCAGTCAGTCTCACATTTATTAAGTGTCACAAACACAGTTCTTGAGTGACAGGCAGATTTTCATTACATTCAGTTGCCCAGACCTGCAAGAGTAAATACTCTAATTTGATAAGCCTTCTATCACCATCTCTTTCTTCACCCCTGGCAATGACATTATCCTCACCACTGGCTCACTGCTTCTCTCTCCACCATTGCTTCTTCTGCTTATCTGCTGCATCAGTGGCTTGGAATCACCTCCAGATCTTCTTGTCTATCCTCCACACCTCTGCTATTTAATTCCCTCCCAAGGAAGAAGCTTGGCCATCTTTTACCTGTAAAACTTAAGCTGTTTGCATCCAAACTCCAACAGCCAGTACCCACGAGGCTTTCCCTGCTGCCTTACTTTGCTCACCATGTTCCTAAGCACCACATCTACATGTGTTTTGAACAAAGACCAAGACATCTGGCAGGATAGACAGGTTGGATCCAAATGTTTTGCCTTTAAACAGATTTTGTTTTCTTCATGCCCATTTTCTAGCTGCAAGAATTCTTACAAGACATTACTTCAATATTCACAGGGTGGATAAGTAGTTTCTCAAACTCCGGATTATGCACAGTCCATGCACAAATAACTCTGTTAATAGGAAAGGGATTATATAAAAAAAGTAAAGGACTGAGTAAACAAATAGCTGCTTGTTAAAAATCTGAACATCTCTTCAGCTTTAACGCAAACATTTTCCCTTGAGTGTCTATCCACTTGAATCATTTACCTCTTTGAGGAAGTGGTTTGTTACAGTTAAATGGTCCACAAAGGCACAAAACATGACAGTGATTTAGAGATACATGCCTGTGTATCTATCTGGCCATCGCCTATGCCTACTTATATAACAAGAGCAGTTCCGAAAGACACTATTTCTTGCTGCCACCCCAAAAATGGCTTTCTTAGAGATCTACTCCTCTGAAAATCCTGATCTTTAGGTTTATTTCCCTCCTGAGAAGTGCAATTGTTTACATTAATGCCATGTAAAAACAATTTAGTGTTCTTATTTTTCTGCTAAGCAGTGCCTTTTTTATTTGAGTTAGTGTGGATTTGACTGAAATCAATGTGTTCTTCTGTTCTTCTGTTCAATTAGTTCATTCCTATTAAAAACGTACCTTTATTAGGTTGTGGATGTTTCTTGTATAAGTCAGTCCTCAGAGCCTCTAAGGGACTCTAAGATGTACAAAGGAAAGAATGCTTATCTTTATTTCCTTCTGCACTAAGCTACCCAAAAACACATTGATCTGTCTCACATAGCACTATTTCTGCAGTCTTTGTGCATCTCACAATGCACCTGGGAAGCAGAGAACAATGTTCTTCCCAACTTATCTACAAGAAAGTTAGCTGGAGAGCAGCCCTAAGCTCTGACTGTACACAAGCTGGACCCTGCACAAAGCTCATCAGCCAGCCACCAACCCATGAAATGTTCTGCTCCTTTCACCCTATAGCTCTCTATCTGTTCCTATAATGCACCTGTCTTAGCCCTCAAGATAACACAAAGTCTCAGAAAAAACCATGAGGCCACAACACCCACATATTTCATCCCCCCTAAAACTGAGAACCAACTAGATCATCTCCTGCTTTCTCCAGCCACCAGGATCCTCTTCCAAAGTAAAAGGATATGGCAGCCCTGGGTCTTAGCCCGCCTTTTAGTCTGGAGACCACACCAGGATCTTGAAGCAAGGAAGTGCTCTTGGGCACTGACAGCTTGAATATAACTTAGAACCACTTGCACAAACCTATCTGTGGCAAACAGGTTCCCCCCATCTTGTCCAATGGGCTTTATTAAAGTCAGATGCAGTGGTTTCAAGGGGCCTAAGTGCCGACACAATCTGAGCTGAGAGTGCTTCTCCTGCGGCTGCCAAAGAGGTCATGTGAAAATTATCACAGCAGAAGAAATACACTGAGTGCATCGGGGAGCAGGAAAGACAGATATAGAGTTGAAGATGAGAGGAAACACTCCAGTGCCAGATTTTAAACTGCACACAAGGGGCATTTGCTCTCCTTTCTTATGCAAAACTCAGAAAACAACTATAGTGCTGGTCTTTCAGGAAGCCTTGAAAAGAGACTTGATGGTACAGACATTCAGCAATCTGGTCTCCTTTCTTTTTGCTAGGACTGGAGACCTTCTTGAAGAAAATCACACTTGATTTTTTAGGAAGAAAAGTGTTATACAAGAAAGGAGGTATGACCCACCTAATGTTACAAGCTTCCAAAGCCATATATTTTATTTATATATGCATAGTATGTTACGTAGACCTCTTGCTGGCATAAAAACAACCTGTAATACTGTGAAGCACTAAAGCTCTCATCTGGACGTGCAGTCAGGAGAGAAAATGAAGAGGGGAATCTGTAGGCAGATTTCTGACAAAAACTGCTGTTTATATGCAGGCGAAGCTAGGAGATGAGTGCCAAAATTCCTGCAAGGTTTTTCCAAACTTTGTGCCTGCAGTTTGGCTCCCACATTCATCATTTGGCAGGTCTTTCAAAGTACAGAGCACCCTGGCTGCTCTCCTCAGGATGTGCAGGGATGCAGCATGCTGACACTGCTCTGTCTGTGCTTGGAAACCTCACCAGCCCCATGCATCCCTCTGTTGTTTTCAAACACAGATGTGTTTCATTTGGAAGTGGGGGCAGATGGCATGAATTCATTTCTTTCTACTGCGCAAACAGAAAACAAAACCCAAAACAGGAGGTGCAAGAAAAGGTTTTATTCTGTGTTCTGATTGCGATATCCTCACAAATACAGCTAAGTCCTGCAGGATGCTACCAGATGGAGACTATGGTAATTTTAAAGAAAAAAAATACAAATACCATTTTGCAAGGTGGGGGCTGTACATTTAAGTTTGCATTTGGCAGAGCAACAGACCTTATCTGTCTGAAATACACCACTTAGAGTGGCACTCCACAAAAATAAGCCTTTGCTTCTACCGCCCCCACTGCCCACTGTTTTACTGGAGATCAGAGCTTGCGTAGGGTTTTGGGCGGTGGAGCCAACCCCCTCCTGTAGCATCCAAAAGAGGAGAGCAATTTTTCTGCCAAAAAGAGGAAATTC
This sequence comes from Oxyruncus cristatus, assembly GCA_013399855.1. Taxonomy (NCBI): domain Eukaryota; kingdom Metazoa; phylum Chordata; class Aves; order Passeriformes; family Cotingidae; genus Oxyruncus; species Oxyruncus cristatus. The sequence continues at coordinate 514,499 of VXAY01004846.1, forward strand.
TGCAACGTTGACAGGAACACGGGCACAGCAGTGAGCTCCCAAAATCCATCACTTCATAAAAAAGACAAAAGGTCGGTCAATAACTGCTGGTAGGTGGGACAACAGTTTTAAGCCACATTTTAAAGATGACATCATCCTGGTCCTGGTGCAGGACTTACTACTCCAAGCCACACTCTCACCCCCCTAACTCAGTGTTTTCCTTGGTAGTCCCCCAATGATGACCAGCCCTGGAACTATTCAACCACTCTGTCCACCTAAAATAAAAGGCAAACTCTCGTATTACCAGTTCTTCCTGACTAAGTTTTCGCAGTGGAGCATATCCATCTGCATATGCTCATTTCTGCAATCTGACAGAGGGATTTTTATTTTTCCCAAAGGCAAAAGAGAAAAAACCAAAACAGCATGAAGAAATATTATAGCTATAATCCAACACTCAGGAGTACCTCACATGGTACATTCAGTATCTGGAGACACATGGAGTCTGCATCTGAAGTTGCTCTGACACCAATCCTATGGCAAAAAGTTCAAGCTCAAATTCCCTGGCTATTTTCACCACTTAGCTCTTGGGTCCTGTTGTGCCTATTTCCTGTATGCACTCCAGCTGGACCACCAAGGGAGAACCCATCAGGGAGGGTCTCCTGGCACTGATAGCCTGCAGGGACAAATCACTAGCTCATCTGTATCTCTTGTGTTCAGCCATAGGCCACTTCTCTGGCACCCAGGCTCCTCCTGCCCCAGCTTGCAAGTCTGAATACGGCCCTATTACCCTTCCTACTCCAGGGCAGAGGAGGAGGAGGACCAGACCTGACTTTGCTAGGCACTTCTCTCGGAACTAACCCAAGGTTCTACTGAGAAACAGTAGTGGAGGGAGAGTGAGTCTGTTTTTGAGTAACTGGTCTTTCAGAGAGTTTCACAAGGCTGATGGTGTCACGAGCATGTGCTGCGCAAACCCCGTGCTCAGAGATGACCTACATCAGCCACAAGCTCCAGCAATGGTGCTTTTCAATGCAAATATTTTTGAAACAGCAATTCCTTCATGGGACTGGACAGGGATGAATGTGCCATCACTCCACCAGCTTCAAACCGCAGGGAACAAAGATGACTTCTACCATCTGTGGAATGCATAACCAAGGTATCCAGCCTTGCCTGTAGCAGCAGCCTTCCTCCTTCCCTGAGCTATCACTCCGAGGTAGCTCCCACTCCCTGTGTCACCCATCCCACAGTCTGAGCTCTTACTTACTGGCTCAGGGAGATTATCCCAAACGGCCTTGTAGAGCTCAGTTCTTGAACACAACTGAGGACAGTGATGTGGGCACAGAGACCAAGGCAAAGCAAAAACTATAGCCTTACCTCATTGCCAAAATGCAACAGTATAAGAAAGAAAAACCTGGTCAACCTGATTAGGAAATATTTAACATGACACATTAAAATGAGCTGCTGGCAAAATAGAATGTGTGTGTGGGGGGAAAGTCACTCAAAAATTGGTATGAGCCAAATACAGACAAGAGATAGTTCCTGCCTTGGGTCTTAGTGCAGCATCAGCCTGTATGTCAAAAAAGGTTGGAGTCCTGAACTCTGCATTACAATGTCTGTGAACTTCCACTGCTCTGAGCCATAAAAGATCACAACAGCTCATGTCACAACCAGTTCTTTCCTGAGCTCTCAGATGTCTGCTGGAGATCTGCACTGACCTGAGGATTATCACACCTGAGCACCACAGGGCCCCTATCACTATAAGCCCCACAAGCACCAAAACTCCTGTGCAGAAACAAGGTTGTCCTGTCAATCACTCACATACACTTTTGTGCCCAGTGTGACAGTCATGTGGTTGGGTCTATCTGACAAGTTGTATTGCACTTTTCAATGTATTCAGCATTAATCCAGCCCTCTGTCTGTATCTGGAGATAACAGGCATGACAAAGGCGTGAATGGATGCCTTTAGCCAGCTTCTGCAGCTTTGTGAGAAGAGAAAGTAGTATTGCTACCTTCAAATAGGAAATTTGTTCTGACCAGAACAAATTGATGGAGAAACTGAGGTACTCAAAAATCTGTCTCCAGTGGTATGATTGTACAGAGTTATATTCTGATCCAAAGTGTAAATACAGTGCCCAATTCAAAGATTTTTCAGTTTAGGTGAGAAATGCTGAGATGCCCTCATTCGTATGTAACGCTTCATGGTAAGAGAGAGAGAGGAGCTGGGGGGTTGATACGACAACAGTGAAAAGCTTTTCTCTGTCAGTGACTCCACAGAGTCCACACCCACTTCTTCTTTCCTTCCTTCCCTACATTAGGAACCTTCCATGAGGTAGTAAGGGCATTATACTAATGTTGTGGAAGAGAGACACTTTTAGCTACATAGCTTTCAAGGGGCATGCAGAAATCCTAAACAAGTGAGGTTTGCAAAGCTGGGATTTGCAGAAATAATCTGTCAGTAAAACCAGAAAAAGGAAATTACTTTCTGCTTCTAGTCTGAATCCATATGAAGTGTAAATACTGAGATACGGTGAGCCTGATTCATAAAAGACCACAAGGGAGCACAAACGGGATGTTAAAAATCCACTTGCTGAAATCTCTTATTTCACCTCTCGTGGAGGACGTTCCTAGTCCTATTCTCATCATCTCCCCTTCGTCTTCCTGACATGAGTTTGGCAGCAAGCTGCAGCCTGCCTTTTCCATCCAGCTCTGCTGTGTCCTTGCAATAGCCCCGCCAGGGCAGAACCATCTCCACAGCTGGACAACCCTGGCTTGATTCTTTTGCTGGTACATAAGCACTGATTATCAGTTTCACATGAACTGAGTTACCTGGAGTATCCTTATGGGGCTTGCTATAAATGGTGGAAGACCAGAGGCATGTGCTCTCATGCGGTGGCAGAGCAAGGCCAGAGAGCAGACTCCAAGGAACTCCAGTGACACTGGGTGCTCGCATTTAAGTAGACAAACCACATCCAACATCTAGCAATTAGCAATTAGCACTGCTGATAATAGGTGGTTAGTTCTCCTAGGCAGATGCGTTTAAGGCCCTGAACCCAGAGCTGATTCCAGCCTTCTTTGAGTGCCTCAGTTTCTCCATCAATACAACTGGGATGATATTACTCTATTTATGGTGCACTTTGGAGAATGAGATGAAAAAGATGTTATCAGACAGAAACAAACACACATCCCTGTGGGCTGTCTCACTTTCTTCATTGAGTTCCCTTCCTTTCGACTTGTACCTGAGCCCACAGCAGGTCCCCACTGTGTGCAAGGATCTTCTCCAAAGCCCACTGGGTAGGTAATGGGGTCTTACCAAAAAGAGGTGATTTTGTCGAGCAAGATCATAAAGAACTATCCTATTTACCATGTGTGTAGAAGAGATGTTATGATCCCTCACATAAACTGGAACAGCAAAGAGTTAATTCTAATTTTTTTTTTCTCTCAAAATGTGACATTGTTCTCATGTATGGTTACTAGGGAGAACATTAGCTGCTAAAATACGAGTTGATGAAACTATGAAATTATAATGTACTGAATTTCAACACTTTAAAATGGATTTCCTTTTGCTACTGCTGACTTCTTGGCTGTTGCTCTCTCATGAATGTCCTCACCACCAAAATGCTAAATTTTTAGACATCTTGTGCTAAAATTATTATCTTCCTCTAGCTTGGTTACTTCCATTATATTTGTCTTCTAAATGAAGCTGCCTTGCATATTTTGAAAGCAGTAAATAATCTCACTGGCTGCCACAAGAGAGGAGCCCCGAAGAAGAGATACAAGGACTCCCTGAAACAATATCTCAGCCTTGGCCAGATCGACCACCATCATTGGTCTACTGTGGCCTCCAATCAGGAGACATGGAGACACATTATCTATAACGCTGCTGCCTCTTTCGAGATCACACGCAGAATCATTTCTGAGGAGAAAAGACAAGACAGAAAGAACCGAGTCTTGCCAGTACCACCAAAGGAGACTTTCCGCTGTGCCTTCTGCAAGTGGACTTGTCTATCTCGCATTGGCCTTCTTGGCCATCAACGTGCTTGTAGCAAGCGTGGGTAGAGTCCTTCCCTAATCTCCATTTACGAAGCCTAGCCATGATGATGATGATGATGATGATGAAATAATCTCAAAAAGGGGTAGCTGTCTTTTCCATATCCATCTCCAATCGTCATCTCTTACCTGCTTGCCCTTGCCTCCATTGCCCACATTCACCCTTATTTTCCTTCTTAACTGGGAGAAAACCTCGTTTTACTGCTATCAATCTCACTCTCCAAATAGGGCAGAAGATCTATTTGTGTGCATATTTTCTGCATTCATCTAACTGCAGACAAGGAGCACCTTGTCTTTTGGGTAAGGACTCAGACAGCAAACTGACTCCTTCGATTAATGGCTTAAAGTTCACACCGGAGGAGATGCCACGAAGCATCTCCCCCTAAACTGAAATCAGAATCTCTCTGTACTAGAAGCAACTCTTTTAGGAGTCAAAAAAACTTTCTTTTGTTACTTTTTGAAAAATAGACAAATTCTTCTGGCATTTTTTGTCCAGTTGTATTAGTTTATTGCAATCCTTCAAGCTTTGCAGCTTGCTAAGTCCAGGAGTCCCCTTTTTGGCTCTGCATGAAAGCGAATATAGACACGGAGAGCTCTAAAGTAGTGTTTCTGTGTTAATGCTTTCACCTAGCCATTTTCCACCCCAGAGGAAAATGTTTCTAAGCAAAGAGTGTTACAGCATGAGACACAAGCTGTGATCTCTGCAATGAAACGTTACATTTTATTAACCTCAAATATAAAGCCTCTCTGTTCTGGCAAGAAAACTGTACTGCTCTAACCAAGCTTTTTTTTTAATAATTATTGTCAAAGAGGCAGTGGCTGTGGAAGGTGAAATAACCTCCCAGTAAAACTCTAATGGTGTTAACAAATTGTAAATTAGATGCTGTGAGCACCTGCCCACTGCTATAAATTATTAGCTTTTGAAACAGTCTGAATCTTCTTCTTCTGTGTCAAAGGATAATATGACTTGATGTTACAGTCTCATTACAAAAAAAAAAAAAAAAAGGAGAATCTAACAGAAAAATTCCATGAAACTGGAGATGAATGTCATGGTAATAGCCATGAGGTGAGAACCTGGGAGGTGCTGTCAGGTGATTATGGGTCACCTTCATCTTCTGTAAGAAAAGACCATATGGTTTGTAGGTGTGGCACTGTGATGGGATGAAATCCAGCTGAGGGTGGTGCCTGTCAGCAAACTGCTCATAAAGCAGAAAGGGGAGAGCACAAGGACTCCCACCAGATGTGGGGGACAGGCTTGAGGACAGGAACCAGCAGGATGAGGAGCAAAGAATCATACGGTCACAGAATGGTTTGGGTTAGAAGGGACCTTAAAGTTCATCTAGGTTCAGAGACCCTGCCAGTGGAAGGAACGTCTTCCACTAGACCAGGCTGCTCAGGCCCCCATCCAACCTGGCCTTGAATACTGCCAGGGATGGGCATCCACAACTTCTCTGGGCAACCTGTACAACTGGCTCACCACTTTCATATTAGAGAATTTCTTCCTAATTTCCAATCGAATGTCTTTAAACTCTTTTAGTTTAAAGTCATTACCCCCTGTCCTAGCACTACATGCCCTTGTGAAAAGTCTCTCTCCAGCTCTCCTGTTTGGGTATTGGAAGATGCTTTAAGGTCTCCCCAGAGCCTTTTCTTCTCCAGGCTGAAAAGCCTCAACTCTCTCAGCGTGTCTTCATAGTAGAGATTCTCCAGCCCTCTGATCATCACTGTGGCCCTTCTCTGGACTCACTCCAACAGGTCCACATCTCTCTTGTGCTGAGGGCCCCAGATCTGGATGCAGTGCTCCAGATGGGATCTTATCAGAGCAGAGTAGAGGGGCAGAATCACCTCCTGCTTTTGATGCAGCCCAGGACACGGTTGGCTTTCTGGACTGTAAACACACATTGCTGGGTCAAGTTGAGCTTCTCATCTACCAATACCCGCAAGTCTTTCATATCCTGTTGAACGGACAGACAGGGAGTGCTGAGAACAGGCAAAGTGCAGTGCTAACAAAGGCTATGGGCTTCACAAGCAAATGAGTACTGCTGGGTCATTACTGAGCCAGGTTTCCAGTTTCACTTGAAAGTACATCATTACTGCAGTTGCTTTGCCTAGTGCCTCGAGGTAGTCAAAACCAAAACCCAAAAAAACCCCAGAAATAAAAATCAAACCAAACAAAAAAAGAAACCAAAAATAATACTTCACTGAGAAAAAAAAAAGAAGAATATAGAAGTTCCTTTATATAACCTGATGTACATACTCACCTGAAATACTCTATTCTTGTCCAGTTCTGCTACTGCAGAGAATGTAGCAGAAAGTAGAGCAATGAGAGAGAGACAAGCAATGAAAATATTTAATGGCACATACGAAGAGCTGAGAAGGCTGGGATAGTTGGGTTAGGGAGGAGACAGTGTGTACAAAACATGATGTAGTTGAAATGATGACTCAGACTTTAGCAGGTAAATTTATCTCTAGAGTCTCATAAACTGGAACAAGGGAAAGTCTGATGACATTTGTGGAGGACATCTGAGGAATGGGCTGTTAGTGGCATAAAGCAAAATTAGTTAAAGTTAAAAATCCCAGGAGAAACAGCTCATCATGGCTTTCATATGCTATCAGCCACAATATTTACACTTATATTAAATTAAAAAACTAAAAATAGGTTGGAAGATAAAAATAGAAATAATTTAAATGGAATAAAAATTTAAAATAAATAATAAAATAAAAATAGAAGAAAAAATCTTACCTGATTAGGGTACTAGTGTCTCTCAGGATGAAAAGATTAGGTGGAAACCAGGGTTTCAAGCAATTATTTTCATGTTTTCCAATAATGGATTTCAGTGATAAACTTAGGAATTTTTCTTCCAGAAAAAAAGTAATTACAATGTGTGGGGCTAGTACTATCAAAATACACTGAGCTTGGCTGTAGAGGACATTGCTGGGTAGTCAGCTGTGGTGCCTTCTGAAATGTGGTTTTCAGTAGCCATTCTGAAAGCTGCTGAGCCTCTTTGTGTACAGTCATTTTCTATAAAAAAGCAGCTGAAAGCATGATACACACATAGGCATAGAAAAGAGCCTCTCATCCAAGGTGATTTCCTCGGTTGCAATGAGATGTGCTGCAAAGAGCTGTTGCACAGCTTTGCTCTGTTATCTGGAAGCTCAACAAGAGCAAATCTGCCCATATTCACTCTACTCCAGAACACCAGGACTAAAGGCCTCGCACCTCTGCCCCTGCAAATCACAGTTGCTTCCCAAGTAGTGGCAGCACTGCCCACCCTATAGACATCCTATGGACAGAACAACCTTCATCAGCCTTGTCAACGCTGTGTTTCTAAGCTGTGACCTGTGACACCGTATTTCCATGACGTGGTGGATGAGCAGTACCGTTCCTTACGTTTCAGTTCCCAGGTAACGCCTTTCTGACTCTCTGGATTGGGCCTCTTCAGAGAGCCACCAAACATTTAACAACTGTATATTAAGAAGCAATTAACGGTTGTAGTAGTAGTAGTAATAATAATAATAATAATAATAATAATAATGATGAATCTAAAAGCAGTTGCCATTGCAAATACACCCTATTGGTATATCAAAGTGCAAAGCAGCAGCATCCATCAAAGCAAAAGCAATCAAGACACTGATGCCTAATGAACAGCTGCTCATAAATCAGCCATAGGCTGATGGATGGCTCTCAGTCCCTTAAAAAAATACGAAGTTAGAAGTGATTGTTTCAATCCCTCTAAGATCATTTTCTTACATAAAAGCTGGTTTGTGCTAATGGAATTTATTTCACACTCACAGTGATCTGAGAATACATATTTTCTGCAGCTTATCAGATGAATAAAATCTTGGCAAGTCAGTCACCCAGTGCCTTGTGACAGTCCAGGCACACTGTGCAGACCCGGACTTGGCTCTGGCGCCTGAACATCCCAAAGTCCCATGATGGCTCAGTCTATGTTTTGACACTAGTTTCAACTCAAAATTAAGCAGAACTTAATTCTGATTTGCACTGACACTCCTCTCTTATTGCCTTTGGACATTTTCAGATCCAGGGTTCTGCTTCAGGTTCCTTTGGGAGAAAACATAAGGAAGGATTTATCTAGAGCTGCTATTAGTGTAACTGGCAGCAAGACTGGCAGGATATTTGTGCTGTCACTAAGCTTTGACAAGTTGGCAGGAGACAAGCGTACCTGTGATCAGATGACAAAACACAGAAACTCCTTTTTTCTTTTAACCACCGAATTTTATATTATAGGCCTAAAAGGCACCCAAAGAACAGTTCCTCTCTGAAGGACACTGCTTCTACAGACCATGCAGCTGCTTTAGGTAGAAAAGCCCCACCCTATCAACGCTGTGCCACAAGGATTTCAGGAATGGAGGGTGTTATGAATGTCTGGAAGTCAACCACCTCGGCCAGAAACACCAAAATTGGTCTTTCTGAGACAGGGCATGCAAAGGGTAAGAAGAGGACTAACCTGTTTTGCGCTTAAATAAATGACATCTGTCATCCAGCATCAGTCACAGAACACAACAGATTTATGATTTACATGAATTTCTCTATTTCTTCAAACTTAGTCACTGGCTGTTCAAAAAGGTAGCTCAGAATCCACTATTTTTTAGAAGAATTCTTACAACTGGATTATTCCCAGTATGAATTACTCACTAAAAGTTTCCTATTTCCCTCCTTTGCATGAGGGTACATTTTTCTTCTGCTCACTGCCAATGAATAAGCCTCAGGAAAATATACAAATCTTAAAGGGAGTGAAGGAAAGTGGAAAAGAAGCCCTAGCCAACTAGTTTGGATCCAGACTTGAAACAGCCTGAAATACAAGCATGTCTAAATTCAAGATTTTCGTGCGTGCTCATCCACTATAGCAATATTCCTTTATTTGAAAAAGAATAGAAGCAATTTGGATGAGAAAAAGCCTTCTTGAAAACTATTTTTAAAATGACCCTTAAGGAAGAGTGAATTCTTGCTGTGCAATTTGCAAGATAAGTGCATTTGAAGCAATTCACTGATAAAACAACATGATGAAAGGCGGCAGTGAGTGATTGACTTCACGCTAGCCTGCAATGACAGCAGCAGCTCAGGTAACTATAAATATATTATTCTAGAAGAGTAAATATAGGAGAGAATTAATTTGTAGAGACACCATTTTTTCTCCAGTTGCACACAGGCACACAGAGCTGAGAAATACTAGAAACAGTCAGGAGACAAGAACTCCCCCAGGGAGCATTCCAAAAAACCTTTCCCTGGCCATCTTGCCTCGGGCAAGGTCCGAGCAGTCAATGAGGACATCACAGGAGACCAACAAGAACTAAGGCTGCTGGATGTGGCTTCACGTGTTCCAGTTCACCACACCACTACATGTTGGATCCACCCATCCAGCAGCACTTGGGACAGGGCAGATTCACACCTGGGCAGATGACGCTGGTCACAAGTGCTATCAAAAACAATGCCAGGTTTACTGATTACATCCCGTGTAGGAAACAGGTGGACTCCACTTGTGGAAGATGTCTGGAAGCAGGACCATTGCTACTTCCCTCCGACGAAGAGGGAGTGCTGCTGCTCTCCGGCTGCCGCAGCTGGGTTAGCACCAAAGCAGGGGGAGACCAGCTCGTGCCACTCACTTCGAACCAGAAAGTCATTTATCTAAATACAAATTGCAATGAGAAGTGACTCCATCTATTTGTGGATTTTTTTAGCCATATACCAATTGCCTGGTGAGTTCCTAAGTGTTAATCATGCCATGATCTGCAGAGGTGTACCAGCACAAAACTCCGATCCAAAAAACTGGGACACAGGTTGGCCACCCTTCACAGATGGAAGCTGAGGCTACAACTTGTCTGCTAGTGTGTAAAGAGACCATGATTGGATGTGTTTGACCTTCATGCCTTGCTCACAGGGTCACTACTTCTTCTGACTCAGTGAATTTCTGGAACCAATTGATTTGTGTAAAGTGCAGCCTTACACTAAGTAGGTTGGTTTGATTTGGGACTCTTTTTCCTATTTTGGGGAGTTGCATCCATTCAAGCTGCATCCTGGTGAGATTTAAAAACCCCACATCCTATGCAGAATGAGATATTTGTTTTTCCTCTGAATGCCTTCATGAGACAATCCCAGGTCATTTTCATCCTTGGTACCATTGCAGGTCTCAGCACAGTCTGACCTTGACTTCTCAGTCATGTCTCTGAGACACCCTTTCATTTGTGGCAATACACCGAGTACAGGCTGTGTGGGAAACCCAGCCGGTGAGCTGCATGTCCACCACTGAAGTTTTGTGGCTGCACAAATAACTACCAGCACAATGCAGAGGTAAGGCTGAGGGAAGGAGCTCTTCCAGCTTCCATGGCAGCTCAGAAATTTGTAGCAGCAATAGAACCTGAGAGATCAAAGGCTCTTTCCATGCTTTGCAGGAATACTATTGTACACTGTACCATGTGTGCCACACCTATATGAAACGCTACCATCCCATCGAACAGTTGGACCCTACTGAATTTAAATTTTTAATCAGCTGAGAGATATGCTGCTGAGTTACCACCTTATTAATTCCAAAGCATTTGTCACATTTCAGTCTTGGTACAGAGAAGATTATCAAACTTCAATTCCTTGGAGTTTCAGCCCAACATGAGAGGTATGAGGGCAACAGACAGCCCTGTGCATCAAGTGGAGCTATGCAGTATGCCACAGACATGGAAAAAAATCTCTTATGTCCAAAAGAATAAAGAAGTTCTATGCAGACGGTCCCAAAATTGTCATACAACTTAGAAGAACCTTTCTATTTAACTTATTTCCAAAATGAGATAGCAAAGCTCTGATTCCACCCTGGAGGATTTGTTCAAAAGACAAAGAATGTCAAAATCAAACTGATTTACTTGATAGAAGATTAATGGGTAAAGGCCACAGATAATAGATAGGGGAGTTCATTGATCAGACAAGGGGAAAGAATACACTGCTGAAGGAATCCTTTCTCATGCTGAGGACAGGAAGAAAGACAGACCTTGCAGCTATTATTCTTTCCTTTAAGTAAAAATACTTCAGTGTCAAGATATGTGAGCAGGGTAATTTTCAGCCACAAGCCTCTCTGGAGAACTGGATTGTTGTTAGGAGATGGCTCTCAACCTCCTCCTTGGGTTTGTCTAACACAATAGAAGATAGAACAAATGTAAATTTTAACAGGACACTATATATAGCACCCTTTAGCCCTGCATGTGCATCAGCAATTTTCTCTTACAAATTCCTACTTTCAAACTCTTTCCATTGCAATCTAACCTTTTTTAGCACCTATGGCATTGCACATTGGTGTGAGCTGATTCATCCTTATGTGTATACACGTTTGCATTCATGCACGAATATTTCTAGAGGAAAACCTTATATTCATCATGCATGTACTGTGATGAGATGGTAAAAATTACATCATATTCCTGGAAACCATTTCCAAACATATATCTGAATGAAAAGAATGTAACTGGGAGTAGTCAGCCTGGATTTAGGAAGAAGAAATCATAGTTGACAAATTTCTTGAAAAATCCAACAGCCTTATGCAATGAAACCACCAGTTTGGTAGAGGGGGTGAAAGAATTGACACTGTTTAATCTTGACTTTAGTTAGACTTTCAACACTGCCTCTCATAACGTCTTCATAGACAAACTGATGAAGCCCAGACTAGATAAATGGGTGAGGTGGACTGAACACTGGTTGAACTGGGCTCAGAGGGTTCTGAAAACCAGCACAATGTCCAGCTGCAGACCACTATTGGTGTACTTTAGGGATTGACACTGGAGATAACGCTGTTGAACATCTTCATCAGTGTTGGGACAGGCTGTACTCTGAGCAAGTCTGCAGATGGTAAAGTGGGAGGAGCTGCCGATAACACCAGCGGTTGCACTGCCATTCATGGAGCGACCTTGACAGGCTGGGGAAATGGGGCAACAGATACCTCATGAAGTTTAACACAGAGAAACAGAAAGTCCTGTCCTTGGGGTGGGATAGTCCCAGGTACCAGTACATCTTGTGGGCCACCTGGCTGTAAAGCACAACGCTCCTGAAAGGTGACTAAATATTATGCCCACAGTAAAGATAGAAAAGCTGGGGCAGAACAAGGACAGCAAAAGGGCACTTGGAGACTTCAAAACAGGATGAGTTCTGCTTTAATGCATAGAAAATTTCCTTCCATTCACTGGATATCAAACAGAAATCTATTTTTTCTTTAAATGTGTTATCTGATCAGCAAAAGAATGACAATGATTACTTAAAAATTATAAAACAGGCTGGTAGAAGTGAGAGTGCGGCATGACCTGAATTTCTACTTAATCAATTGGTCTCTCAAAGGGCCTTAATCCAGTATTGCTTCTCTTGCCTTTAATTTGACTTTTGCTATTGACTCTGTTCTGACCAGGCCACTTTAATTAGAAAAGCAATCTTTTCTTCTTTCCTTTCCTGTAGACAAAGACTAGGATATATTGGAAGGGATATTTCACAAGGACACGGAGAGCATTGAAATTAATAATGGGATAACTGCTTTTGAACTGGATCGGTGTAATATACAAGACAGATCTGAAACCATTTGGTTTTGCTTTCTGTGGTATTGAGTTGCTTAGGGGATTGCAATTATGACTTAGATTAAATAAACATTAACAGAGCTGAAACCAACCAAATGGATAACTCCTTTTTAATATAACAATTGAAATTTCTTGAACTGTCAAGAATCCAGTTGTAACTCACATATTGTTAATATTGTTTCCACTTCAGAAGGAGCTGGAACCCTCTGAGGAGTTTGCTGGATGGAAATCAATCTTAATTATGAAAAATCAGCACAAAAAATTTTCTGAGACATAAATTATACACAAATACAAACACGTGACTTAGTTGTGGAGGGACTCAGATCATCAAGTGTCTTTGAAAATCTCCCAGATATATTTGCTTGCATACATCCAGAATTAACAGGGTGCCTTCTATTCATTGCATATTTGAGACAGCAGAACAACCAAGAAGAACCTTCAAAGATGGCTTTAACTGCTTTTCCTGTTTTGGTCCTTTGAGCTTTGTTTGTTATGATCCTGCATGTCTTTCCCATTTTCATGGGAACCCCTCTGAGTTCCAGGAGAATCTGCATTTGTCTATGAAAAAGCACAACGCTTAGGCTCTAGAGACCAGGGGCAATGCTAGGTTAGCACTTATATTCACATCACTGCCAGAGTAGGAAATTTACTGGATTGCATAATGCTTTCCCTAAAGCCCTTGCAGTCTGATGCTGCACTGAATTGCAGAAGGCTCAGCAGGCACAGAAGGGCTGGGCTTCACTAATTCAGCCTTCAGATCACAGGACTCAAGAGGTCCTTCAAGACATGAATGAAGCAAATGCTTAAGAAAGGAGGTGATGGAAGAAGCGGTATCTACCCCAGCCAGTGAGTTCTTTCTCTACAAAGGAAGGCATGACCTGGTCAGGCCTGACTGCTAAAGATAAGAAAACGGGAGGTACTGGTTTTCTATGGATCTTCAGATTATCCAACATTTTGGTTCCTGGTCTGATTAGTACGTTTATGATCATAAAATGCCATAGCTGTTTGCATTGTAAGAATTTGTATGAACAACATGTCACAGCATTAAATGGTATTGTGTTCCTACGTATTTCTATTCTTGATGCAACTGACTTGTGAAAAGCGCTTAAGAGTCCTTTGGTGACTTGTCCTTGTTGGTTTTGCAGCAAAATACAATGAGAGATTTCATGCAACTCTTTTGAATGCAGGTTTTTCTCAATACTGTGATATGGTCAATTAATTTTTAAAGCTGCCATTAATAGAGCTTGCCTGTAAGCTAGCTATCGGTCTCAGACGAATCAGTAGCGACAAGTTTTCTTCAATTAACCCAGGAGAAGCACAGCAACTAGTGTATCAGTATTTGCTGTTGTACTGCACATGCTCTGATGTCTGAATCATTCTTCTGTTTTTCGGTTTGGACGTCTGCAAAAGATCTCCATGCTCTTGATCTAGATAATGAACACTGATCCAGATAATAAAAAAAACATTGCCTTGGAAGGAAAATCTGGATTTTATTCAAAGTCCCATGTCTGCTCTGTTGTGTTGTGAAGCTGTTCTTTCAGTTTACAAATACATAGCTCACTCATGGACATTACTATCTGCTGGCATTTTTAAGTAAGATTTTTTTAGTATAAAAGGGTTATTAGAGTAAGTGAAGGAAAATATATTGACTAACGTTGTCTTCAGTAGATCCAAAAATGAGGATGCTGGTAAGAAATCTACTGAGTAATTTAACCAATCCTCAGTACTATTCCCACCGGTACTACTGTGAAAGAACTTGCCTAATTACTGGCCTATCAGTTCAGAAGAAACAAAAAGGGACAAATTCTGATCTTGAACATGACATTTTGTATTAGCATAATTCTTTCAATTGTGTTCTTGTTACCCCTTAGTGTATACCAGCATCAAGCAAATTATGAGGAGAATGTCATCTGCAATGTCTCTGGTTGTTTTGTGAATACTGCTGAATCACAGAAGAAGGTAAAGAAAATATGACTATAGACACTATTTATCCTCTCTTGCAAGAACTACAATGAACACAGTAGATATTAGGAATACAGTAGATACAGGAACTACATGGTGGAGAGGTTAATTATAAGCCATTGTAGCCATTAGTATAATAGTATTAAGCAACTTTTGTGCTCAAAGTGTTTTAAACTCTTTTGCCTCCCTTTATGAAAGTTCATGACCACAATTTCAGAGCACAAAAGAAAAACATTAAAAGAAACCTAGCAGTAAATCTCAATTCCAAAGGTCTTGGTGAACATTGCAGGACAGGTCCTAGGGTCTTAATCTAGCTTTAAACATCCTTAGTATCAATATCTGTATCTGAAATACTCCCGCTGGCTCTCTTTCTACTCTACAGGGAGAAATATTCACTTGTAAGTTGTGACACATCTGGCATATCTTCATCAATATTTTCAATCTCCAAGTATCTATTTTGGAATGAGCTGAAGTGCCCATTACTCTCCCATTGATTACTAAAGTAGATGAGATGATGAGATCATATGTGTAGGTGTCTTCATTCTGTCAGATGAGGCTCACCTTTTAAAAGTATTTTTTGAAAAGGGAATGTGGAGAAGTAATGGTACCAAAATTGTTTGAATCTAAGCTCTGAGTAACTCATTAGCATGGGGATCAGTCTAAATTGTCCTTCATCAGGAAATATCAGCCAAAACATTTCTCTCAACATTTCTCAAAAACAAGAAGTTTTGGACAGTCTGTTCCACCAACCCACTATTCAGCTTCTCCAGGCATTCGTATCTGCTGCCTCTCACCTATAAAATATGGCTGGCAAGATGCTAATATGAGATGCAAGGGAGGTTTGCTGCATCCTCCTCAGTTCCGTTCCAGGGTCAAGAATAGTCAAGACAAAAGAATTACAAATCATAAGACAGTTCAGAAATACAATTCAGTGGGTAAGAGTCAGTGATGGGCACGCAACTTCAGGTAGTTCCCATGTATGTGAAATCACTCTCTCTGGATTTTGCTGATCAACATATAAATCTGAGTAGCCTCAAACATCAAGTTGAACCACCTTTTACATTAACCTGGAGATAGTGGATGTAGGAAAAAAGTCCTGCATCAGTGACAACATAAGGTTTAATGTCTTGTGTATCTACTGGACTAGAAAAATGAGGAACCAATCAAGTCCTTCTTACACTTTGACACTCAAAAAGGAGCATTGTAGATAGAATTTCTATTTTAGGTCTTTTTTTCATGGGTTTTTAAAAAGTGTTAGTTATAAATTATCACTCCCTGAATGACTTGCAGAGTTAGATCAAAGGTGATTGAATGCAATTGTATTACCAGCAGAGGACAAAATCTTACAATTCTTAAAAATTTTCTGTAGACTTTCCCCATTCAAATATATGGCACAGTGTGGCGTATTCGGAATGATCCCGGTGTTCCATCTCTTCTCCCTATTCCACAGCTAAGAGCTATAGATGAGAAATGACAAGGGAAAACTCTCCCCAGGTTTGGCACAGGACCAGAAACCTACAGCCTGGTCCTTGCAGGGCTGTTGAAGAGCATCCAGCAAACCCAAAGAATGGCAGCTCCACACACCCAGAGCAGTCTCATTCTTGCTAACAACACTGACCCCTTGCTAGGAATGGTGCTTCCTTACCTTAACCACATACCTGTGTTTTATTCAGATAAGATTTAGGGTAAAAGAATGCATCTTACTCTATTAAACTAAGGATTAAAATGAAATTAAAATGGTGCTAATTGGAAGAGCTATACAAGAAAAGTCCTGTGTGACCTACATGGAAGGTTCTTGGATATATGTATTGTTTTTACTGTCATCTGGATCTCCCTTATCCTGCCTATAATCTAGAAGTAGAGATCAAGATCTCCAACTGCTTGTCTTGGCGTGGGTCTTAAACTTCCATTATTTTTTTTTCTAAAATATTCTAACTATTGATTTTCCACAGAAAATACAATGGTAGTAAGTTCCATGAGAGATTATTTCTTTTCTTCACCTACAGCTTCTTTTCTGTTTTGGTTTTTTTTTTTTTTTCAGACACTTCATGAGGAAAAGTGGTATAAATTTGCATTTCAAGGAATATATCAGTCTATACCTACCTGAAGCTAGGAACTAAATACTTCTGTTCAGTCCCAGTCCCTACCTTCACCTCCCTCTAGTACATAATTAACCCAAGGGTGGGAGAAAAGACTGAGAATAATATGGAGCTGATTCACCCTCTACATTCACTAGCTAAAGTAGAGATTATTACTTCATGCATCAGTGGAATTAAAGAATAAATTATTCTGAGATCACTTGTAAACAGATCCAGTCAGACATGAGTGTTGCATGAACGGGAATGCATAAATTAAGCTTTGCCAAAGGTTACTAGTAATTTATAGTTTTGTCCTTTTTGGAAGCTCCAAGCACGATGTTATTTACTTGCATTATTTATTGAACAAGTATACTTCACAAGGCAGTCACTAAATGCTACCTTGTCTCTTGAATATATCTTGATTGATGAGTAGGTCTGCAATGTCACAGGCCAAACACTGCCTTTGAAGTTGGAAAACATCTATTGTTTGATGCTTTTCTGAAGAGCTGTCACAGGTAACATGGAAGAAAGAGCAGTTGTCATAACATGCCTAATATTGAAATTTGATGGGTTTCTTTTTCATAACTTCCAAAACAGACTAAATTGAAAGATACTCGATGACAAAGCATTTCAATATGGATTTTTTTCAACATGTGTGTGGAAATAACAGATTACTTTGATTTAAAGAACATTGTTAACAAGTAGAAGAGCTAAAAGAAGTAAAAAATAAGTATGTTTGGATACCTTCGATCCCCCGCATTCAATGGGGAATTCCAAAATCCTGTCCCATGCAGGGTGCTGATTAAGAGTACATCAAATTATTCCTCGAATATGGAGCCATAATAGGAGCTGAACAGGAAACCTATCTAGGGGAAGGAGTGGTTTAGATTGAAAAGATGGTATTCTTCCTTCACACCTATGAGTGCCTCAGCTCTTTGCTGAGGAGGTCTTGTGATTTCTTAAGGATAGGGAGAAACAAATTGTGATCATCTGTTAGCCCCACTAAGTCATGATGACCAGCACTTTTTCAACTTGAGCACTGATTGTATTTCAGCAAGATGGGAAGTCTATCTCTGAATTTCCCCTCTGATCTCTATTTTCTGTCTTCACACATCTCCTTCCTGCCTCTCCTTTGCCATACCCTTTACTTGATGGTCTTCGAGCCATAAGGTTGACTGCTTCCTTATGTGCTTTGACTTCAGTTAATTATGAACTCCACTGCAAAAGCTGAGTTTGCACTGAACTCTCTCTCTCCATCCTTATATTCTGACTCCTGTAACACCAAATTTAAATACTTTTTCCTTATTTACAGTCACATTTTGGGACAAATCAGTTTTCTACTACAGTGATCTCACGTCCCATCTGGAACTGGTGTTTTACATCTCATTTGCATTTCATTTCATTTACAGCTAAAAAAACCTATTCATGAAGTTATTTAACTTGCAGCTATCTGGCACAGAGGGTAAGATGAAGGAGAACATCAACGAGCCATGGTGGGGCAGCACAAGGAAAAGCATGAGAGAGATACATTAACAAAGCAGTATCATTGTCAAAGTAAATGAAGTTGCCTCACTCAAGTGAGAAGAACAAGACCTGGCACTACGCCAGTTATGTGGAAGTCCCTTGTCTGTGCAACCAAATCGTTAAAGTAAGGTTTTCTAGAGCATTCCTTTTTGCCTGAAGAAACTACATGTCCATTGTCTCACAGCATCTCTGCTGCATTTGCCAGCACTGACAAGGTTACAGGTCAGGAACCTTCCCTGCTCCTGTCACGTTGCTGCCACATTGCAGAACACATCAGCAGCAAATGGAAGACAAAAGTGATGTTGTGCTTTATGTAAAGTTTTTTGCCTTGTACTAGATGAGGGCATGTCTTTGATGGGCTTATCTTCTCTGTCTCTAATAGCAGAAGAAACATAATAGCTGGAAAATACTGTCATAAATCTTAGTGCAGTCATTGAGGAACAAGAGCTGATGTCATGTTAAGCTGAATGTTTTCAGTCACATAAACAACAGGAGGAAAACTTATCTCAGGACAAAGAATTGAATTCATCCCTGACACACATAGTGGCAACTCAATTAGTTAATGAGTTTTTAAGGTATTTAGATAATGAGAAATGGAAAGACACAGTTTCTCCTATACTCAGTAGCACTGAGCTGGGTTTTTAAAAACCCTATTTTCTCTGAGTCTAGATATTTAGACTGATGGAAAGACTACTTAAGTGGACAAGGGAAGAGCTATGGGCGTTATCTTTCTGGACTTCTGTAAGGACTTTGATACTGTCCCCCACAACATCCTCCTGCTCTAAATCGGAGAGACACAGATTTGATGGAAGGACTGTTTGGTGGATGAGGAATTGGTTGGATGGCTGTATCCAGAGTGTAGCGCTAAACAGCTCAGAGTCACGATGGACATCCGTGATGAATGGTGTCCCTTGAAGGTCTCTATTGGGTCCAGTGTTATTCAGTGTCTTCATCAATGACACAGACAGTGGGATCAACTGCAGCCTCAGCAAATCTGCAGACAACACCAAACTGAGCGGTGAGGCTGACATATATGAAGGATGGTATGCCATCCAGAGGGACCTGGACAATCTCAAGACATGGACCCATGGGGACCTCATAAGGTTAAACAAAGCCAATTGCAAGGTCTGGCATTCGCTGGGCTGTGCCAAAATCAGCATACTGTGAAGTACAATGAAGCACAGGCTGGCTACCAGCATTCATGACATCAGGTGCATTGTGGCTGGTACATTGCATTAACGGGAATTAGGAGGAGGACAAATGACAGCTACATGATGTTGTCTGCAAGAGCGCTGGGAAAGCAGACGTAATGCATGTCATGGCTCTGCAGCCCCAATCTTTCCACTTGGACCTTCATTTTCACTTGCCATTGCTTTGTTGTCACAGCAGCTACCTGAAAGCATGAATGACCATGGACCCTGGACAAGAGACAACTGATTAGGTTCATGGGGTGCGTGACATGGGTTTCTGCTGCTGGTCATTCTGAGTCTGCTCTACAGTACAAAGCTCAGGTAAACCATATTTAATCCAAGACTCTCAAAATAAAATTTGAGGTTTGCATGTTGTCCTGGGCTTTTGGTGACAGGATGACTCTTATTTTTAATAAATTGGCAAGCCTACAAGTCAGACATTATTGACTGATTTGCTCTGCGTATGGACAAGGAGTCTGTGTGAGAGAAAGGTGGTGAAGGCTGTGGGAGAAATGGAGGCAAGAGGGCTACATAGAGTTCAAGGGAAAACAAGTACCTCTACTCCACATGCAATGTCATCAACCTGGCATCAGCAAAGTTGCTTAGACAGGAGGCATGTCCTGGTCTCTTAAGTAGAATTGAAATGTCTTATCTTTCCTTCTTTATTATTAAAAAAAAGCAAAAAGCCTTCATTTCTTCCATTCTGGAGGTGTCTGCAAGCCTCCCCTCAGCTGGTTTCTCAGTGAACAAAAGGATGTAAAAGAACAGCTCAGGGAGCAGCTGGGAGGAGCTTCTTCCTCAGTGGTTTTTGACTATTCCAAAAATAGCAGCCACAAGCCGTGTATTCTCATGGGAGGCATTTCTGCCCATGCACCATTCACCCTCACACACTCACTGCAGTAACACAGATCCGCTTGGGAATCGCAAAGTACAACTTCTGAAATGAAATTTCTCCTGAAGTTTCACCTCAGTGCCCACAAGGGGAGTGTGCAAGGTCAACTCCCATTGCCATCAACCTCCACTCTTGATTTCTTCCTCCTGAACAATAGGCAGGAAGGGCAGAGACCTGACAACCTCTCTGGGGGACTTTGTCTTTCATTGACCTCTTGCCTTCAGTAATACTAGAGCCGCAAAAAGCTGATTTTAAGCCTGACCATGAAGTCTCAGTCCATCTGAATTGAAGGTAACAGAAAATAGGAAGCCAGGGGACTATTTATTTGTAGCACAGTCTAATTTGATCACAGATGACACATCCCCACTGACACGGATGTTTCCCATTGTAGCTAAGATTCAGAGGACTCTGCTATAATCTTTAAATTAAATGCAATTTTTTATGTTGGAACACAATTATCCTATTAAATACATCCAATGAAAGAATATGCCAACCACATGCCATACACATTTGTTTAAACTCTCATCCCTCAGTCACGTCCAGGTGGCGCAATGAGCTCTTTGCTACTAATTAGAGACCAAATATCACTCTGGAATTACTCATCTACCTATTTTAAATATGGAATGAACTCTGAGAAAATTGTTAGCAACCAGCACCTAAAACCAGTAAAGTCCACTGATAAATCATTCTCTATTAATTCCTTGCTCAGCACTGTTATAGTGCCAGGGACAAGTAGCTGGAAAATGGAAATAATTAGTGAGGAACTTTAGGATAAAGTATTTTTTACCTAAACCCATTTTGGAATTTCTTAACCATGGGTCTATCCAGGGAGCAGATCTTGCTAAGTGTGCTCTGCAAGAACTTTAATTTTTATTGCATTCTAATGTGATTTTAAAGCTCATTAAAGCAACTCCTTTTGTGCTGCCAGCAATGAAAGCCTTGCTAGTAAGTGTCCCCTGGAGTCCAGAGTACAAATAAGTACTGCTGTTTTTCAGTAAGTTCAGCCTCTTAAGCTACCAGCTGACAGAATAAAACAGGAGCTTTCACCCAGCAGTAACCTGCAAGCCAGATTTCTAGATATGCTTGCAGCAAAGACATGGTCCTTTATGAATAAAAATGCTTTAGTCACAGAAAATAAGAAGTTCTGTGTTGCATGCTGTCCAGGGAGTAACACAGAATATGTGCTGGGCATTTGTTAAAATCTCTTCTTCCCTCTTTTATTTACCAAGAGTTCAGAGGAGAAATATCCAGATAAAGTTATAGTTGCTTGCACATTTTCAATGCAATGATGATTGCATATTTAAAAAGCCACTATTAAATTTGAAATGCAATGCCTCTCTTAAAAAACCCAAGTCTTGGAGTCTCTGTACTTGATCAATGACTCCACATCAAATTTGTCCAAATTGCAAGTAAAATTGATTTGGTCTGATTCCTAACTGACAGCATATTCAGCAGAGGATTGGGAAGTCAAGTTGGTTGTTTTTTATTGACTTGCAAATCATTCACTAGTAATAATGATTTAGTGATACAACAGCTAAAATAGATTGCAATGCATTCTCCTGTAGCATGTGAATTTTCCATGGAAATTAATAGAATTAAACTTCAGGACCTGCTTTACCAATTTAAAATATGTCAATAGAGGTGGGCAGATCAGTTGAGTCAGCAAGGGTGTGGGTTAGGGTTTGTCTATCCACAGCTACACTAAAATGAATAATTGCAAATTTAATTATTGTACAAACTGTTGTGCAAATAACAATTTTACATTTTAGCTAAAACATAGTGTGAATGCCTGAAAAATGCATTCAGCTAACATTCAAGGAGAGAATTTTCACAGGTGAAGTTGTAAATTCCTAGGGTCTCATTCTCAATGAAAATTAGATATCTGCACTGACTTATCCTGTAATTCTACAAAACATTTCATCTTGCCTTTACTATTAGATCTGGCAGCCAGTACTACTCTTTTAACCTTTGTAGGTGCCAAGGACCGCTTGAGTCAGCAAGAACCTTAAATGGAAGCAACAAGATCTTCCTTTTGTTGCACATGCTGCAAAACGGAGAAGGTGCCCTTACTCCAAAAGGGGAGTTGTTTCAGCTTTCACCTCAGGCAAACGATGTTGTGCAAGCACCTTTGTGATGTGCAGACAACCTGGCTGCCCTAGTAGAGTTATTCAGGCTGTGTGGGCTCCAGTGTGGTCCCAGAGTCAGGACAATTCTGCTTATCATCAGGTATTCTGCATGGGTAAAGACTATGTAGGCTATGGGCAGTGCAATGACATCATCTAAATGTGTTGGCACAGCTCTGGGCTTGCTTTTGACCATGGCCAGTTAGCCCTTGATGTCAAAAAGATGTTCTCATGCGGTTTCCTGATCAGCTCATTTAAGAGAAATCACTTTGGATTTTATCCTAGGAAGTGAGCACATAGGAGAAAACATATGATAGTTAGAAGGTCTCCAGCTAAGGTCTGGCCACTAATGTGGAGAATCTCTTTAACAGCATCTCCCCTAAAAAGATAGTGGACCTTTTCAGGACATGGATAGCTGGTGAAAGCTGTGATGAGTTATGGGCTGTGCTCAGAAGTGAGGAGATATTTTAGTCTGAAGGATGTTTTTGGAGTGTCCATTCCTACACATCATATCCGTAATTTGTAAGTGACTCTAAAGATGATAATTTCCAGGATCCTGGACTTCCAGTCCAAGTAAGCACGTGTCAAAACAACCCTCATATTTTTTCACTGCATGTTGTACTACCAGGCAATCCCCAGCAGCTAGATTTGGGAGCTCTCTGTAATCAGAGCCACCCCAAGGAGTACCCTTGTGTAACACACAGTCTGTGAGAGGCATCTAGAGCACAGTGCAATAGGATCCTTCTCAGGATTGCTCTTGACATCTCTGAAATGTTCAGGGCAGACTAATACATGCCTTTTCCCATCATTATTGGACAACAAACTTGCCGCTGCTCCCTGATCACTCTTCAAAGTTATGTTCCTGAGTAATGACAAGGGGCATTTAGACATCTTCCAAGTGAAGAGATACTCCAGTTGAATTTCATAAATGCAAATGTCAATATTCCTGTAGTGAGCAGTCTTGCACAAGGACTATCCCCACTGTAAAGCTGAAGTGAGAAACAGTTTACAACCAGCATTAAAGCTGCCTTTCTGAAAATCAGCTTACAATTCCCAACATGAAAGCTCTTGTTATGACTGTATTGGAGAGATCTAGCTTATCTGGTCTGTTTGGATTGTGCAGTTCCCCAGGTGCACAGAACTCTGCATATTCCCCCTCTCAGTGCTTTGGCATCAATTTCTACTCAACCCAGACACAAAAATTAGGTGAAGGAGCACACAGAAGCCTGAGAGGTCTGGTCAGATCAGCATATGCTCTCACAGCGTGCCTGACACCCCAAAAGCCTACTCACAAGGTACAGGTGTAAGAGCTTAAAACACAGGAGGAAAGAGAGACAGTGTCAGTGTATCACTTACATTTTATAGAGCAGCCTCGTGTTTCTGCGTTGGGTGAGAGACCCCAAACACCTGCCCTGATTAGGCTGTGGAAACCACCCTCATTATCCCTTCAGCTGTGCTAAGAAAGGTCATCACTATCTTTTCTATAACAAGACTGGCTTTTTTCCCCACAACTGATTATGGGAGTATCCATCACATGCACGAAACTTCATCAGAAGAGAAATAAATGCAAGACCTTGAACATACGGGTGGAATGAGAAAGCATATATTTTTTTTAATTGAGTAATAGGATCATTAGCGTTAATAACAGCATTACTGTAGAGATTAATACATTAGGGTTTATAATGTCTCTGTACTAAATCACAAGAGTATGTTAGATTAAGATGTGCTCACAGACAGTAAATCTTGCAACTGCTTTCAGTTGTGAACTGGTGCTGTGGATTGTAAAAAAGAATGAATGTAAGCATGCCAATAGCTATTGCAATATGATACACAGTGCAGTATATAACTATTGCATGTAATCTACAAATTTATATGGAAAATGTATTATTTAGTGATTAAAATTATATTCTTAAAAGCTTAGAAAGAGAGAACACAAGAACCTATGAAATTAAGAAAAGAATCCCAAAACCAAAATCCTGCCCCTTGAAGGATGAGCTTGGAGTCCTGCCAAGTGGGTGTTTGGGCAGTGGTATGGGAAGGAGGGAGGGGAAGTTGCTAGAGGCCTGGGAGGACATGGCCACCTTGGAGAAGGATTACAAGTTGGTGGGGGTGGATACTGTGGAAGGGAAGGGAGAAGAGGAAGGGGAGGAATACTAAACACTGGGTTCTCTCTGTCACTATAGCCTGTCCACAAAATGTCTGCTTCAAACACTTCAGCTTTCCAGTGCACTGAGTGGGGTTTAGCACCAGGGGCCTGGCTGGAGGGATGTGCTGCTCTCTGTGATGTGATCATGCCAGTTTTCCATATGTCTGTACCACGTCTGTGAGGAAAAGACTTTTTTAAATACACTTTTTTTTCTTTTTAAGTTGCATGGAAAGCTTAGGTCGGATATTAGGATAAAATTCTTCACTGAAAGAGTGGTCAAGCACTGGAACAGGCTGCCCAAGGAAGTGGTGGAATCACCATCCCTGGAAGTGTTCAAAAGGTGTGTGGATGCAGCACTTGGGGTCATGGTTTAGTGGTGAACATGGCAGTGCTGGGCTAATGGTTGGACTTGATGATCATAGAGGTCTTTTCCAACCTTAGTGATTCTACGATTGTTGTTGTTGCTGGACTTTTTTTAAGCCTTTTTTTTTCCCACTCCTTCCTCCTCCACCCCAGTTTCAAACTGAGCTTCACAATATCAACCATCTAGTGAAGCAAATTTGTTCCACATCTGTAGACTTTTCCCAGAGTCAAGGAATAAGTTGAATAGTAATACAGTGGTTAATTCATAAATATATGCACTATCTGTCATTATGTCTAACTTTGTATATGTATAGGTATTTCAATTATGCAGCAACTATAATTTTAACCTCTTGTGTGTGTATATCAGCTCATCAATTTAATGGTCTTTAGCACAGATGCTTCCAGTTTATGAGCAATATGTGCATTTGCAAGGGGATAGTTACAACCACAATTAAAAGTTATGGCTGGTAGATGAGCCATAGTTACTCTTGTACTGAAATTCCCAACACAAACTGTATTAGCAACATCTATAAGTAGATGCTGTACTGAATATATCCTTCTCTTTTTTGTTTGCATTTAATCAACATTCCTAAGGCTGGCTTAACTAACTTCACACTTATAGCTTCATAATGGTGGGGAGGGGGAACTAACTTTTATATTGAATAATAACACATTATTTTACATTCTTCCCTGCAAGCAGGAAGAAGCCTTCCTGTCAATGGTTACAAAGACTGCTGAGCTGCTCCTGCTGAAAACTGCTGGGTGAACTAATGAGGAAATCAGCTCATCTTAAGAGTTGCTCCTTGTAAGCCCTTGATGTAATCAGTACTTAGGCTAAAACTGTGCTTCATTCTGCATTATCTAGCAGTGGGGATGACCACAAGCTGCACCTATATTCAATAAGCAGAAAGTACAGTGTCTATGTGTTGTCACACTGTCTCCACAGGCTCGAGGCAGAGGGAGCCTGCAGACCAAATCTTCACCTTCATTCTGCGAACACATCATGGAAATTGTATAAATTTCACTTTTCTAATTATGGATCAGATTTGCACTCTGTAATTTACTGAAGGCTGAAAATGCCAATAAATCACAGCATCCATTACCTCCAGAGAAGCTAAATGAGGAGGGAGCTTCCTGTGACACAGGGAGCACAGTCCTGCAGCAGAAGTCAGGCTATTGTGCTGGGATGTGAAGATGGCCTTGCTATCCTTTCTGATTTATAACCAATGTCGGTAACTCAGAGCCAGACGTACTGGTCTGGTGCTCAAGTCTTCTGAGCAGATTATTCTACAGGAAAAGGGGTGGTTTACTGAGTCCAGATCTATTCAAGTGTTCTAAGCAGCCAAATATTCAGATACAAAGTACCGGAGCCTGCCTGTCTCTTTTAAATTCTAAAAATTTTTGTGTGGTTATTTATCTTGATAAAAGTAAATCTGAGAAAACTAGGCTCATGGGAATAGGGAATGGCTCTCCTTTGGTAATGCTTTGTGTTCCAAAAGAAAGAAGTAGATCTTCTCTTCAAGGAACGTGGCATTTTCTTCTCTCATACCCAGTAACACCTGCATTGGAACTCTTTATGAATGGGTATTACTGATTCTTACCAAGTTGGCACTGATTTGTCACAAAGTGATGGCATCAGAAAAAGAGATGCAGCACATGCTCCCTGCTGCAAAATGCCAGTCTCTCCCATTTTATGGCACAATTCAGCTCAAGTGTGTGACTAACCGCTGCTGAGTTCCGTTCACTCTGGACAGCACCAATTTCAGAGCCAGTTTGGAGTACCCAAGTTCAGACATCTCAGGAATGAGATGATTAGTAGGCACCAGCATATCTTCATGGACGAGCAACTGGATGCTCCTGCTGGGCTGTTAAAATTATCCAGACTTAAGGCTTTTGAAGTCAAAACTCCCCATCTTTATTTGTTTCATTAGTTCAATGTAATTATGTATCAAAGTGAGCCAGGAACATTAATCTCACAGCTCCTGGGTGCTGCACAGCTTTGCTCTCATTCTGACCAGAGAAAAAAGGCTTAGGTCCAAATGCCTATGATATTTTGATTATGTTTTTTCAAAAAAGGATTTCACAAGGGTTTTTTTATTTATTTTTTTAGCAAGGCTAACTTTGGTTTACGTTCAGTGAAAGCTTTTTTAAATTTTGCATCCTTTTTTTCCTGTCCAGAGCTGATTGTTTAACCATAGATTTATTATTGCTTACCTACTTACTCAGGTGGAGCTTACTGATCAGTTTTTTCCTGAATTTTATTTTTTTAGCAAATGTGTGTGTGATTTTGATCAAAAAGAAATCTCTTTGTAGCTGAAAGAACAAAAGGGAGAGGCAGAAATAAAAACATCCGTATTTCTTCATCCACCTTCTCTTTTCACCACACTGGGGAGAAAGTCACAATGGAGCAGGGCTGCTGTTTAGAGGGATCTAGACAAGCTGGAGAAAGGGGAACAGGAACTTCCTGATATTCAACAAGGATTAATACGAAGTCCTGCCCATTGGAAGGAAGAGTCCTCATCAACAACACAGGCAGAGAACTGGCAGACTGGGAAGCAGCTCTGCGGAAAAGTCCCTGGTGGTCCTTGCAGGCACCAAGCTGGGCATGGGTCACCCATGTGTCCTGGCAGAAGAGACCAACAACCTCCTGGGCTATTTGAACAGAAGCAGATCCATGAGATCCAGGGAGGTTATTATCCCACTCTTCTTAGCACTCATTGGACCACATGTTGGTACTGTATTCAGTTTTGGGGTGATAAAGGGAATACAGGAAAGACACTGATAAATTGGAGCAAATTTGGGGAGGGCCACCAAGATGGTTGGTGTTGGAACACCTGATCTGCGATGGTAGGATGGGGGAGCTTAACTTGTTCTGCCTGGAAAAAGAAAGACTTCAGGAGACCTAACAGTAGCCCCAATGTTTAACGGGAGTTCATAAAGGAGACAGGGCTCTTCACTATGGTGTGTGGCAGGAGGATGATACACAATGGACGTAAATTCAAGGAAGAAAAGTTCACACTGGGTATAAGGAAAACTTCTTCTCAGGAATACAGTCAAGTACTGGGAGAGGTGACCCAGAGAGACTGGACAGTCTCTATTCTTGAAGGTCTTCAAGACCCAAGTGGATAAACCCAGAGCCAGTTGGTCTAATCTCATAGCTGACACTGCTGTGAGCATGCAGCTCAGCTAGAGACCTCCTGAGATTTCTTCCAGCCTCCATAACCCTGTGATGAATCACACACTATAGACATAGACAAGGAATACTGGAACTGCCATATAGGTAAGGAATACTGGAACTATCACATTTGACCAAAGAAATTATTTACCCAGTCTGGGATCTTTTTCTAACATACACAGGCTTTTGAGGAAGATCCAAGAAGCCCCATGGGCTTCTATCAGGGAATAGACAGCACCCAGGAGAAGTTTCTCGCAAATGTTCTGTACAGCATCAGTGGACAGACCAATCAGCAGCCTTCTCATGAGATCTGTGAGAGAAATGGCATCATAGTCACTGACCTTTCATTACACCAGATCAGAATGGTTAAAGGTCATCTAGTACAACCCCCCTGCCATGGGCAGGGACACCTTCCACTGATCAGGTTGCTCAAAGGCCTGTCCAACCTGGCCTTGAAGACTTCCAGGGACATGGCACGCACAACTCTCTCAGCAACCTGTTCCAGTGTCTCACCACCCTCATTATAGCACTCAACTTGTAGACGCCTCTCCTGGAGCCTCCTCTGAGTGTCGCAGTGCAGGGACAGCATTGTTGCCCTCCACCGGACACATTCAAGAACCTGAACATCCTTTGCAAATGGTAGGGCATTGAGATTCTGTAAGGCATCATTTAAGATGTCATATATTAGAGCTAAGACTATAAAGAAAGAGAGAATAGTACAGCCAACCTTACACCCTTTGAGATGCTGGGAGTCCCAAGTGCTGTAGCATCCAACAGCCCTTGGATCCACACACAGCATACTGTGCAGATCGCATGCATGAAAGAGGTTCTCCCATTTTGATCATTTCAACTATTACAATCTTTACTCACCAGGAAACAATTTCATTCCTCATTTCTACTGTCAAAAAAGGAAGGATATCTGCATGAAAAGTTCTTGCTGCAATTTTTGGTGAAGACAAGGCCACACAGGTAGTGCAATCACCAATACCAACTGGGGGCTGCCTGCAGACTCCTCTGTTACAGTCAGCTGGCTCACATTAGGGGCTCATGCAGCACAACACATGCTGTATGTGCAGCACAGCACAAGCCATAGCTCTCCACATCCAGGAGAGCCCCTCCATTCACATCAACTTGCTTTAAACATGAAGGTAATACTTGACAACCCTGGGACAGACTTGTTTTTCAGTCCTTCCTGCAAGTACCACCGCATGGACTACCCATGTTACAAGGAAAAGGCCACGCTGCCAGTGCTCATTCATCTTTTACAGGCCTCTGTCTCATTTGTACTGCAGCTTCCATTTGCATCGACATTTTCCTTTTTCTCTTGTGGGGTGGAAGTATTGTTTAACGGTGCCTGCTCTGACATACAGAAACCTGTCCCTGTGTAGCTTGTGGCTCCACTACCAGACTTCCTTGGGCAGAGTGGCATGAAATGTTTGGGTGAGACAGTTTGTCATAAATTACAAAGTCAGATACTCTCAGCTACTAGAAGTGTCAAGTCCTGTTTCCATTTCCTATTTTTTTTTTAATGGAACATTCGAAATTTTTTGTTACAGAAACTAAGTTTTCTCTAAATATATTTTCTCAACTGTTTAAAAAAATATTGAACTGTTCCAATTAATATGAAATCTGTTTGGTTTTACTGTTAGGTTGTTGTTTGTCTTTTTGCTTTGGATCAAACCTGAATAAATTAATTTTAGTGATTTTCACTCAGGCCATGAATAAAAAAAATCAGCTGTTTCCATAATTCTGCCCCTCAGGATAACAAGAATGGTTTCCTTCAATAGCAGGAATTGACCACCAAATTTTCACACTCCAGTTAACTCCCACCAGAGTTAAATGAAAATTGATTTTTCTCCCACTCCACTGCCTTGCCACGTTACCTTCCTTGATTTGCTTTGCAGCATAAAGATGCTGTTCAAAATTAGTTGCTACCAGTGTCTTAGGAAATTGTTTTATGATGCAACACTTACAGTTCTTGTTGCACAGTTGCTCCAATTCTAGCTAGTTACCTACCTGGACTTCATATCCACAAAGCTAGAACACTCTTAATTGGTTTCTGGTTGATATAAACTGAAATAACATTAGATCCGTTTGTCAAGCAGACAGGGCTCTGCTGATGTCTAAGAGACCAAAAGGTACTAGGAACTCCTTGGCTAGGAAACACTTTGGAAACTGCTTTCTGAGAGATTCATAGGGAAATGGGAGTTTTTAACAATTTGCCCATGTTACATCTACTATGCAAACCTGTTATCTATGCCTAACACAGGAGTGGATGAAGAAATGTTTGACTCTGTAACAGCAGTAGGAAGTTCACCACATCCTTCTGAATTGTTCACTCTCCCCCGAAGTTGCCTCCTTGCTGCTGATAACTCACAGCTGACCTGTCTGTGTGGCTGATCTGCCGAAGGACAAGGCAGTGGCCATCACGTCCCGCCTCAAAAATGCATTCCCAGAAGCAACAATGTCCACATGCTTGTCCTAATGTCCCCAGTGTGTCAAAGGCTCCCTGAAGAAGGGAGGTGATAATTTCACCCTACAAATGGAAAGGTGTTTCAATTCCTCCCAAAAAGGGAAAGTAGAGAAGAAGGAAGCTATAACTGTTTTAACTCTATGCTTCTTCACATCACCAACCCAATTTCAAGGAAGGAAAAAATCATGGCTTTAAAGCTAGTAAAAGCCGTAGTAAGTTCTACTTACATATCTGCCATTAAATAACGAGATTCTTGGCCCTGGTGCATAAAACCCCACCAATCCAAAAGGGAAACAGGATCTCTGGTTAAGATACTGATACAAATTTTAAGAGTTTTCAGTTCATGCCACATAAGCATCCTGTCTGTGTCTAACTGATTACCTGATCCTATGCTTTCATTGAATCCAAACTATTTCAATATGAAACTCTCTCTCAGGTATCCATTTAGAGCACATTTTGAGAAAAAAAAAGATAAAAAGGTTTAGCCTGGTCTACTTGTTAGTGAAAGCCCATGCACATCCTTCCTCACTGTTTAGGTGCCCACAAGTGCCCCAGGCATTATGAGTGACACAGGCTGATGACCTACCTGTGGGCAAAGCAGACAGGATGGTGCGTAAGTAAGGATGTACCCTGTGCTTTATCTTGCACTCCAGGTGTTTCCGAGGACAAAAGGAAGTGTTCAGCTTCTCTGCCTGTGTCTACTGTCTGTAAGCCTTGTCTTTAGCTCCTCTATGGATAAAGTTGACAGACAGGAGGGAAATATCCCATGTACGGCCAGCTGGGTACAATTCTGACTGAGTACTCACAATCCTAGACCCAGGTTAACCTTTTCCTCCGTAAGTATTTTGCCTGGCTACATGAACTTCTGTTGTGCAAATGCAAACAAAATGCTATCTCTATATCAGGAACATGCTAACAGACATTTAAAATATTTTTTTTCAGCTGAATCATGCGCACACATATGCACCTTTTCTGGTTTTCAAGGAGTCAACATGCAAATAACAAAAGGTATTTCAAAGGCATTTGAAATAAATAAAAAGGATTTGCCTTAGCTGAAAGCAGGTGTATAGAATAGCAGCCCGAAATCCTTGGAAGTCTAGGAGCCCTTCCTCTTACCTTTACAAATGTGAATGACTCACATGAATATTTAGACTGTGCTTTCTCCAACCTCTCTTTCAACTCATGATCATTCTGTTCAGAGTCAGTGGCAGAAGAAGCCCACTTTTCTCCAGAGGGGTGATTTATAAGAGTAAAGTTGCAAAAATTTTCATTATTTTTAATTGTTTTCTTCCTGCTAAATTAAATGCATCTGCAAAGAAGACAGGAATCATTAAAACTCTGAGATGGAAAAGAAGCATTAGATTTAATTCCTTCCCATATCAAATTTCTCTACTGTGTATTTCCTAAGTGATTCAATGTCAGGTGATAAGCTTTACTTGTCAGGTTATTTGAGTCTCATCACCAGGAAATGTATTATAGAAGTTTCTTTTTCCATTCCTTAACTTAATCCTATTACTTTTTAATTTAATCCTATTACAATCAGGATTGTTGCTGCTAGCCATGTCCACACATTAGCACTGAGATGAAGAGTTACTTTAGAATGTGGAAACTCAAATAATTTTATTAAAAGTCCCAGAGCAGCACAATTTCCAGGTGAGGTCTGTTCCACAGGATGATTCATCTCATGCATAGAGAGGATAGTATGCTAATGCTAGTTTACCTATGCCTGTTAATTGGTGTTTATCAATTAAGATTGTTTAAGTAATTCTCCTGAACCTACAGGAGAGACTAGACCTGGCACAGAAAATCTACAATCATAACAAAATAAAGCAAAATTGCTTCTTTGCACTCCTTCTGAATATTTCAGAAATTCCCCATGGGCTTGTTTTAGCTCTGAGGTATGATCTTGGGTTAATAGTTTTGACTAAGGCAAAGGAGGAAAAGAAAAGGGTAATCAGAACAGAAATAATATCTCAGATCAAAACAATCCTTTCTGCAGCTTTATTTCAATGTTCTGTGTAATTCCCATTGCTGTTGAAACACAGTTGGCTTCTTCTCTATAGCAAAGCTTAAATATATATATAGTGTGTGTAGATACATACATGCATAAATATATATTACGCATATACTATCAAAACTGCAAAACCGAGCATATTCAAGTATCATAATGCCAGATTTAAGGGTACTCATGCTGTGCGTGTTATGACTCAGCTCCAGGTTACATGATCACATGATATTTTCCTAAAGACCTCTGTTCATTCAGTGCTTAAGTCTGTACCTACATGGTTCACAGAAGCGTGGATTAACCCCTCCACTTGCAGAACTGTGATGAACTTGTAGCATCTTCTAAACTCTTCACTATACAATATAGAGATAAGGAGAAAGCAAAGAGTTTGACCCAAATAAATGTCCTTCCAAAATTTCTATGTTGCTTCACTGTGCAGGAGTACCAGAGCTGCCTGCTCAGAACGACCCCAATCATGCTGCCTTAAGTTTTCAGATAAAGCCATGAACGGATTGGAAAATTTCAGCCCCAAATGATTAAGCTGTAATAAGGAAAAAGATATTATACCATGAAGTGAGAAGACCTTGGCACTGGACCCACTGGCTCCGTGCTATGCTTATCTTTGCTGCAGAGCAACTACAGACCTCTGAGCAGTGTCATGCCCTTTTTTCATCAGTTGTTCTCTCTGTGAAGGGCACAAGCAGACAGCATTTCCCCTCCACTCCTGACAAAAGACCTCATCTATTGTATAGAGCCATGCCCAAAGTTCTTATTTTACTACAAAGGAGTCTGAACTCCACCTCAAGCCCACCACGCATCAGATTTCTCTTGCAATCCCCTTATACAATCTTTTTTCTTTTTTGATCTTGAACATCATATTCCCTCTCATAGATGTAGACTGGAACTGATGATCTACCAAATGTTTATTTAGAAGTAATTCTCTTGCCTTGTCAAACCCAGGAGGTTTATCATTGAGTAATAGAATGCTTTGGGTTGGAAGGGACCTTTAAGGATCTCCAATCCAACTGCCCTGCCATGGACAGGGACACCTTTCCCTAGACGAGGTTGCTCAGACCCCATCCAGCCTCACCTCAAGCACCTTCAATGATAAACACCTTGAACATCTTTTGTAAGTTTTTTATTAGAATTGTCTGTCAGGGTAGGAGAGAGTTCAGGTTTGCATGTTACCTGCAGATACTGAGAAACATTTAATTTCTAAGGAAGGGAACAGAGATATCTTAAGAGAATCTGAAACTCTGATTCATCTCCGACCTTGAATTGGTGACTGGGAGGCCTGTCTTTTCAAGGCTGGACATGTTCCTTGTGTCCTAGGACATAGATAGGTGCTCTTGATAGGAATCTGTTGTGCATCTTTCTCAAAGTAACATCTTCATGTATCCTGTAAATTGAGACACCAGTTACCAAGTGCTTCATAGTTTCAAGCTCTTCCACAACTCCAAAACCTGCATTTTTTTCATTTCAGGAGTTGAGATTGCAAACCAGAAAGGGCAGATGACCGCACATTTGAATTTCCAATATTCAAACTCTCATTTGGCTTGGAGAGGGTAGCTGAAATAGCCAAAACCTGATTATTAAAAAGACTTATCTCTAGGGCCCATAAATCTTATCCCTTGTTGGGACAAACCCTTAATGTGAGAAACAGCATAACAACCTCATCAGGGAAATTAATGCCATTTTCTGCATATCTGTTACCTAAAGTCAGTAAAACTGTCGAAAAGGAGCATTGTAGCCTTAAATTGGATTGATTGCTGGAGCAATAAACTTCTGCTCCTTTAGAAGAATAAAACCCAAGCCTGTAGTATTTGCTTATTTATCTCCATTTACAATCCCTGCAGCAAACCAACCTAGAGGTCACCAATGCAGAAAGCCTTTGTTAACACAGTTTGTGTTCTCATGGCCAGGAACAAAAGAATTCTTATTCATGTAAGTAACAAAACAGGGGACAAATTTCCTTTTGGGGAAAATGATCAGAACTTGGATGACATCAGTAGAGATTTGGTTCCAACTGAATTTCAACTGGTATAAAGTACTTTTGAGATTGCCCCCAAATGAGTCTGATAGTTTTGCAGTAAACCCACTCCTAATTTATAGCTGTGCTAATGGGAACCAAATTTACCTAAACGTGTGTGTGTTTGCATCTTAAAGTCAGCAACTCCATAATTCAGTTATCTACTGAGTAAAAGTGGCTTCTGGGGACTGAAGGTCAGGCGTGGGCTCTCTCACTTTGGAGGTTCAGGCATTTCATGTTTAATTAACATTTGTGTGAGATGACAGAGCTGCTCAGTGTAAACTGCTGTACCTGGAACAGGGGAGAAGAATGACCTCATCTAACTCCATTATGCAACGGCCCATATGACTCGCTGCAGTCATTTCTGAGGGTCTGTGGCACTTAGCAGTTGGCTGTGGCGTGTCTAACCATTACAGCATTGCTGGGAAGACAAATGTCCTTACAGGCAAATGTAGTTAACAGCACGACGGGTTGCAGGGCAGATGGATGAAATGAGCATCTAAAAATGAGCAGCTGCTACAGTGACATGTCTCCCTTGACACAACTTCGCCAGTCCAGGATGACTGTACTCTTGCGTGTGAGGGAGTTCTAAGTGGAGATGTCTCCACTTGTCTTGAAGCAAGCAGGATACCTTTCTGAAGCTCATCTGTTAAATTTTTTAAGGTCCCTGATGGATTTACACAAACTTGCAAAGAAATATATTTGCTCTGTTTCCAGGCTTGTAAACACTTGGCCACTTTGTGAAAAGCTCTTAGTCCTGGTATAACCTATTCAAGCAAGAAAATCTGTGAAAACAATGGTCTGCAAGTTGTTCCCATGATACAGAACACTGGAGTTAAGTGGGTGCTGTTCGTGCCTATACGGAAATGCATCGATGTCTATGTGGTCTCAAAGCACTAAAACCACTCTGTGTAGTCCAAGGCAAAGTGTTTTGGACCCCATCAGAATTTCTGAGCAACTTCAGGAGACCCATTTCCATAATAACTTGTAAATAAGGTCACAGTGACTTTTATGAACTTGTTTTTGAAGGTGTGTCAGCTTCTCTGGTACCTCTGTCTCCTTCAGGATCCTTGCTAGAGAGGTATACTGGTTCTGGCTGGGATGCAGTTACCTTTCTTTCTGACAGTCCATGTGGAGCTTACGCTTTGGAGCTGTGCTGAAAAGGTGTTGGTAATACACCAATGTTTTGACTGTTACTGAACAAAGCTTACACTGTATCAAGACTCTCTGTTTTTCTCTCTTTCCTCCTCTGCCCACCCAACTCAGCGAGTTGTTCTGGGGCTTGGCAAGCGGCTGAGAGGGGACCCAGCCAGGACAGCTGACTCCAGCTGAAAAGAGGGATATTCCATACCATATGGCATAATGCTCCACAATAAAAGCTCAGGGAAAGGAGCAAGAAGGGGTCATCTTAGGAAGAAAATCTTCACTGTGAATGTGGTGAGCCACTGGAACAGGTTGCCCAGAGCAGCTGAGGATGCCCAGCCCTTATACCTTGAGGTGTAAAGGCCAGGTTGGATGGGGCTCTGAGCAATCTGGTCTACTGGAAGGTGCTCCTTCCCATGGCATGGTGGTAGGAACTAGGTGACCTTTAAGGTCTCTTCCAACACAAGTCATTTTATGATGCTCCATTTGTGGTGATGGTATTTGTCCTCCCAATGAAAGCTGAGGTCATTCTTGCCAAGAAGTGGCAAAACATCTGCCCGCCGATGGGAAGTAGTGATGAATTCATCTTTTTTTCTCTTTTCCTGTGGATGCATCTTTTGGTCTCCCAATTAAACCATCACTAGTTCAAACCACAAGTCTCCTCACCTTCTTTCTGTTTTCTCCCCATCCCACAAGAGAGGGGAGCGAGCGAGCAACTGAGTAGGTGTCAGGCTGTTAGCCAGGGTCAACCCACAGCAGTCTTTTTCAAGCAGATCATGCATTGATTTAAACAGGCTATAAACAGTTAGAGTTCTTAACTGAAGGGTCCTATGTTGGTCATGGAGCTTGCATGCTTTACTGTATGTTGGAGTCCGGGGCTGCTTCTGCTGTTTGCTGTGGTGCTTATCACTCTACTCCACTGTGCCTGAACACCTTTTGATAAAAGCCATGGCCATGTACCAGGGCTGGCGTACAGCCCTGGCATTGATGCTCTTCTTGTGCTGTCTGAGCTGCCTTGCAGGAAGTGTTAGAGATTACACCTCCCTCTGCTCCTCTGGGATGGACATGTGCCTGCTGTTTGATCAAGTTCTCTACACCATTGGCTTGTTGGGTGTGTGAACCTGGCTTGGTCCTGGCATAAGACTAAACAACTTGGTGAGGTGACAACGAAATATGCACCAAGGTGGCCATTCAGTGATGGTTGGGTTCGTGGGAGAATTTGGGCAAGGGCCTAGATCAGTTATTCCCTTCAATAGCCTGCTACTTTACACTTGAACAGGCATATAAGCCTGTTGAACTGTCACACCACTTGAAGGAAGGTACCTTGCCTAACCCAATGAGACTGATGACTTCTGGTAATATTTTGGGTGTTATTCTGTGCCTACTGAGCCTCTGCCCAGCACCATTAGAGAAGGCATGACGACAAAGTGGCAAAGTCACCAAGGAGGGGGAAATCACTCAGGCCCTAAACCCCAAGATGCAAGATCTGTGGAAAGATTATGGCCACAAACCAGGTCAGCAGATTGCTGCCTGGTTCCTTCAATTTTGGGATCCTGGCATCTTTCTTCAGAATTTAGCAAGTAAGCCAGGTAGCTGGGATCCCTAGGTAGGGACACTGGGATTCACAGAGGGAAGTGGAACGCACAGCCTTTGGACATGGTTCGTGTTGGCAGTGAAAGCCAGTTACTCCCTCAAGGATGATCTGGTACACTACCTGGGCAAGTGGGCAACCACTGAAGAAGGCATGCAATGCTTGAGGGAAGTAGAGGTGGTGGGACTGCACCCAGCACAAGAACAGAAGGTGGTAGATAACTCACCAGTGTCATATGCCAACACCATGGGGCTGATGCACTGGCTGGACTCTGAACCACAAAACCACAAAATGTGGAGTGACTGTTCCAATGGCTCCAGGGGTTCAAAGAGAACCTTCCCTCCTCCCCCTGACCATGAGTCTATGTCTTGGCTGTCAGGGACACCCCACAGAGTCAGCTACATCCTGCCAGAGGGAAGGGGGTAGCCAGGGCATCTCGTGCCAGCCTGTGTTTCCTCCTGCACAACCAGGAGAAGAACATGAAGAAGCAGAACAATGTGCCCACCCCAAATCTAGAAGCCCACGTACACAAACTGCAAGGAAGACCACTGATACAAAGCACCCATCCAAGAAGGCTGACACTCCAGTTGCCACCAAGATAGTGGAAGAAAATGCAGAAGAGCTGAGAACACTTCTCCTGATCTTGGTAGGGGAACTTCTGGTCTGAGCCCACAGGACTCAGATAGTGAATACTGCAACCAGGACTAGAGGGTGTCTCTGGCCAGGCAAAGAAAAGGGGCAACCAGGTTTACTGGGCAGTTTGTATTTGATGGCCTGGCACATGTAATCCACAGAAGTAGAAGGCTTTGGTGGACACTGGTGCACAACATACCCTAGCATCATCAGATTCCAAGGGAGAAGAACCCATGGATTTTTGTAGTGACCCTCTGGATTTTTGTAGTGACCTAGACTGGGAATGTCAGGGTGGGTTATCTGTAGCTTGGTGAGCCTATCAGGACATCTAGGGAAAGCTGCAACACACAGGTGGACTCATGATGAAGGGATGGATCTGACCACCGGAGCTATGGCACAGGTGGTAGATGGCGGTTCAATGAATGTGGACAGAAGGGCAGAGGGAGGGTAATTCAGCAAGATGGACAAGAGGAGCATGAGGTAATTCAGCATGAAAGCCTTCCTTCCCTAACCAAATTCCACACTAGAATTTTATTGCCTTTGTCTGCACACAGAATCTACAGATTGAGATTTCACAAGAGTGAGATGTTGACAGAGGATTTGGGCTTCTCAGTACCACAGGATTGCAAAGAACAAGTAATGACTTCTGCTAATACAAGACAGCTTGGTTCCATTGACTGCAGCCACCTCACTGGCTTAGACAAGACTTAATCAATCATCACACATTTTATTTCATTATTCTATTTTTCCTTCCCACTGTGGTCTCAATGTTATGCAAGATGCTGGCAAGAATGAAAATCAACATAATGTCAAAGGCAGCTTCAAAGTCTGTCTGTCCACAGCCCGTACACCATCTAAATTTAATTTTGTAAGATTTATCTGAGCCTGATACAACCAAATTAATCATGCAGAGCACTGACCTACCCTACCCCAGGCTCCTGTGCCCCACTTTACATGTTTATTTGAAAGGTAATCTAATTTGCTCCAAATGTGCTTATCTACCTGGAAAGCAAACTGTGATAGGTACCTCAGAAGGAAGAAAGCTTTCCATAATGCATGGCTCAGTGATCCCTTTGTCTAAGTAATATAGAATCTATTTTATTGTTATTGTTGATCTGCACCGGAATTGTTTGCCTACTCCCTGCTCTTTGTCGCAATATATTCCTGAAGCACAGTCAAGCTCCGAAGATCCAGTCAGTTTAAAACTGAGTAGAATGCACCAGCCCTTTTCCTCCGGGTTTTCCATAAAGACCTTAAGCGACTCCGGTGAGCTGCTGGGTAACAACCTACTGCCTGCAAGGTACCTTTGGTAAATGAGAGTGAAATCCTGACAGATGTTTGCTAGCATAGTGCTGAATTACAACAGCCCACTGAGCAGCCAGCAGTGGTATAGCCCAGCTTTGTAACACAGAAGAGTCAGAGCATGACACGTTGCCCTGAGTAGCAATGGGAAAAGAGACACTGTGGAGGTCTCTTGTTCCTAAATATATACAATCCCAACCAGTGCTGAAATTATTAGAGGACAATACTACGATTAATAGCAACTTTCTTCTAGACACCAGCTGTCTTCTGTCCCACTCTAGGCTGCTGGGTCTAGCTCACCTTTGCCTCCCAAGCTGTATCTTGCACTTTGGCCTTGTTTCAGCAGTGTGGTGAGGGAAGGATCAGAGCCACTTCTGCTTCCCATACCACAATCCCTAGCAACACTCCTCTCTCATCCCATGAGGTGTAGGAGAACAGGGCTGAGATGGGATTTGTGCAGGTGCACATTGGGGCAGGGACGGCAGGTGGATGGTCCCAACCAGGTAGAGGATGAGCTGGGAAAGGATGAGGGACTTGTGCTGAACTCAAGACATGTGGCCTCTTTGTATCATGGCAAATTCCACAGGTTGGGTCCCAACAGAGACTTTACAATGGATGAAGGCAACCTTCTTTGAAGTCCCCATCTGGCCTCTTTCGCCCAAGGCTCAGTGGTGCTGCAAGACTTGGTGGTGGTGTCATGTTCCCTTTTTCCAGTTTCAGGACTGGGGTGGAGTCCTGAAGGACTGAAGGACTCACGGACACAAGCATCACTGACCATGGCTACCAAAGCTTCCTGTCTCCTTGACTAACCCTTTCCATGCTGGCTCATTTAGTAGCTGAACTGTTACAAAGCTACTGAAATGACCAGAAAGAGTGCCAGAGACTCTGTCTATGAAAAGACAATACTGGAACTGTGTTTTAGCAGAGAATGTGATGTTTCCAGAATTCAACAAAAGCTGTGTGACCAGGGACTGACGAAATGCTGACAGCAGAGAATGGACTGACAAGAGTTGGATTTTTCCTGGCATCCATGGAAATAAGATCATATGAGGCTCCTTTCCATTAGCCCCATCTTTGACAGGGGGCATAACTTATGGTATGTAAGCAACCACTTGGACACTTCTACCATTTTAAACTTCTTGTTATCCTATACTCTGTTCTGTTTGTAAAGATTAAATAGTATCTTGTTTTGCTGTAGCTGTTTGTACTGTGTTTGACACAGGTCACAAACCCCAGAAGAGGTTTGCAAGGGCTGAATTCAGGGCCCTCACTAACATGGCTAATATTGACTTTGCCATAGCCCTGGCCTCATCTAGGGTGAGAGCCTCAGAAACATGCAGAAACAAGACACCAGACAGAAAGGGAATTTGGTATTCAACATCCCTGAAAATCCAGCAGCACATTACATTTCTAAATGTAGTTCAGGGGATACCTAGCTTTGAACATCTTTGGCTCATTTACAGTCAAGAAAGTAACTTGCTAGTGATGCAGTGGGAAAATCAGCCCTCAGCTGGGAAAGATCTCAAAGAAAACGTGGAAAAAATAGGAAGTATGTGTCCTCATTGTTTGCAGAAGGAGTGGAGTCTAAGACATATGGCCCTTTCCAGTCCCATATAACAATGATTAGATAGCACCATCACCATTGACAATACTAAAATTTTGGTCTGTATCCTGAAGCCAGAAGGAATCTCCCATGAAGGATGCCAGATAGCCAATAATATGTTCTGCGTGAAAAACAGGGAGAGAAGGTTGAAAAATCAGTCATGTTGTCTCATTATTTTCCCTCTTTCCAACCACCTCATGGGTTTCAACACTTTCAACAACCGGGGATTGTAAGGTAAAACATACACAGGTATTCTTCCCAAGAATGCCAAGGCAGTAGACAGATTAAAAAAATGGTTTATTTCAGATGCAAGGACCACTTTTTTACAATGCAGCTCATCGGACCTTCAGGGGTAAAAGGCAAGGCTTTTTGTATCTTCTCTCTCCTCCCCCTCTCTCTCTGGCCCAAGGACGCCTTGTACACATCTGCAAACATGTTATCTCTCTGCATACCAGAGAGAAAGGCTGAGAACTTCTCTTGCTATGCAAAGGTGGGGGGAAAGCATTGAAACTGCCTTTGTCATGGGTTTACCAGCCCCCTCCCCACGGGGCTGAAATGGAGGGCTACATGAAATAATCCCCGCTGCAGCCCTCATCCAGACAACTAGGCTAACAATACAGAGATGTGTGACTTGTGTGCATGCTAAAGCTGTAGGATAGCCGGCTGAGGGCATAGGAATAGCTGTCCTCCACCGTGTTTGCACAAATGACAGTAAATGAGACACGAAGGGTGAGCTGACCAAAAGAGACAGTCCCGTCCTCAGCCCGTCTGGCTGTGGGCTGCTGCCCTCCTACGGCAAGCTGGGGCAGTCGTCCTGAACTCCAGATCAGCTCTCTGTATTACTAAAATGGACCAAGTTCAGCTGCGGGTTCCAGCTGACAGAAATTACAGCTTCCAGACACCCAGTTTGCCATTTCGTTGTCTGCCTGAAGTAGAAAATCAGCACCCTGGGGCCCTCAGCCTCTTTGTCCTGCCAGGGAAGCCTTTGTGGAGGGAAAGGACTGAGTGCTGCTCTGGGAGCAATTGCCATCCTGAGCCTGCATGTGCCACTGTTGGCATTGAACACTACATCCCTGCAGAGAGGGTGCAGATCTGCGTCTCTTCTCCCTTATTGACACCATCTGGCTGCTATTGTTGGGGTTTTTTTCTAGTATCTGTATCTTGGCAACATGGGAGCTGTTGACTCGTGGGCCCATGAGATCTTCATGAAGTTCAACAAGTCCAAGTACAAGCTCCTGCGCCCAGGTGGGGGCAATCTCAGGCATGAGTATGGACTGGGAGAGGAACTCATCGAGAGCAGCTGTATGGTGAAGGACTTGGGGGTTCTCGTGGATAAAAAGCTGGACACTACCCAGCAACATGCACTCAGCCCAGACAGCCAGCCGAGCTGCAACAAAAGCAGCATGGGCAGCAGGTCAAAGGAGGACATCCTGCCCCTCTACACTGCTCTAACACGGAGTGCTGCATCCAGCGTTGGGGGCCTTGGCATAGGAAACACATGGACCTGCTGGAGCAAGTCTAGAGGAGGCCACAAAGATGGTGAAAACACTGGAGCATCCCTGCTATGGAGACAGGCTGAGAGTTGGGGGCATTCCACCTGGAGAAGGGTTAGGGGGAACCTCTTTGCAGCCCTCCAGTACCTTAAGTGAGCCTACAAAAAGGAAGGAGAGGGACTTTTTATACCAGGATATAGTGACAGGATAAGGGGTAATGGTTCTAAACTGAAAGAGGGTAGGTTTAGATTAGATATTAAGAAGAAATTCTTAATTGTGTGTGTGCTGAGGCACTGGCACAGGTTGTACAGAGAAGCTGTGGATGCCTCATCCCTGGAAGTGCTCAAGCCCAGGTTGGATTGGCCTTTGAGCAAGCTGGTCTAGTAGAAGGTGCCCCTTCCCATGGCGGGGGCGGGGGGGGTGGAACCACATGATCTCTAAGGTCACATCCCCGCGCATCCAAAACTCCCGCGCGGTGACGCCGCCAGAGGGCGGACACGGCGCGGCCGCTCCTCCCGCCCACGTGGGGGCGCTGCCGCGCGGCCGCGGACTACAGTGTCCAGCATGCCCCGCGGCCCGACCGGAAGTGGGGCGGAAGCGGCGGGCGGGGGCGCCATGAGAGGCGGTGTGAGCGGCGCCGCGATCCGCGCCTTGGCTGGCCCTCTCCACATCCCCGGCCCGCTCCACATCCCCGGCCCGCTCCACATCCCCGGCCCGACCCCGATCTCGGCACGGCTGCCCCCAGCTCCTCGCAGAGGTGAGAGGCGCCGCAGCGCCGTGCTCGGCCCGCTGGCAGCCCCACGAACGGGGGCAGCCTCCGCGCTCTGTGAAAAAGAATGTTTGGAATTGTTTTTCGGTATCTGTAGTATTCAGTGCGTCTTAACTCTAAATACAGACATTAGTTCGGGTGCTATGGCTGGTTTAGTTAGAGCCAGCTCTTTAGACTGCATTTAAGGCGGCACATGATTTATCTGCTAGTGGTACAGTGTAACTTCCCTGTTATTTAAGTGATATAAAGCTTTTCAGTAGACAAGATGCAGAACAACATTTTATTGAAGGCATGCAGCCAGCAGTGTGTAAGGTTCGAATAACCATGGCTTTAGAAGTAAAAGGGCTGGTTAGATAACAAAGAGTCTATCAGAACACAATCTGTAATATTCAAAGCCCCACAAAGATAAGGTGCAGAGAAAGATATGCTTGAAATAGGAATAGAAGTGGTGAAACATCTTGTGGGAAGGCACTCACATAATAAATAGAGAGGATCTCTAATATCCATTTCTGAGATATTAGGTGCAGGCATCTTATAGCTTTGTTGCCTGGTTACTTTCCTGCTGAACCAATAGACTCACTCTGAAAGTTAGACTTGCATAGATTTCTGAAAAATAAAAAAATCTGGAGCTTTATCTTCACACATGGCACTCTCCATACTTGAAGTGATACTGATAGAGGAAAATGTAAAAAGGAAGCAACTGAGGAATTCTGTGAAAATGAGAGATTTAGATTGGATATTAGAAGAAATTCTTTACTGTGAGGGTGATGAGGCACTGGCACAGGTTGCCCAGAGAAGCTGTGAATGCACCATCTCTGGAAGCATTCAAGACCGGGTTGCATGAGGCTTTCAGCAACCCTGTCTAGTGGAAGGTGTCTGTGCCCATGGCAGGGGGTTGGGACTAGATGATCTTGAAGCTCCCTTCCAACCCAACCCATAAAATAAAAATCTGTAGGAATTAAGGCTCAGCAGTTTAAATAAAAGAGCAATGAATGCCTAATTGCATTAACTCACTGAATGTTTTAAAAATCAGAAAATTATTTAAGGGATGTTTCCCAAATGTTATAAAACAATTGACTGCAGCGGGTTCGTTCTGTTGTCTCAGGATGCTTGTCTGTTGCACAGTTACACGGACACACTTATCATTGAAACACGAGTCCTAGTTGGTATAGATTTCCTATGGAAAAAGGGTTGATGGTTTCTGGTGTGTGCTGTAACCCAGCCTTTTGTTGCAACATCCATGCAGCTTTTGTATGATGAAATGAATTAAAATTAGTGTATTGCAGGATAAGCCAATCAAGTTAAGTTTAAGGCATGTTTTGTTACTTCCAGGTTTTGCTGCCTCGTTTATTAGGAAGTCATACGATGTCAGAAGAGTTGATATCACTCCCCTGGAGCAGAGGAAGGTAACTTTTGATACCCATGCTTTAGTGCAGGATCTGGAAACCCATGGTAAGTGATATCTGATAAGTAATTCAAAGGAAAACTTTTAGTTCTAAATACAGTAACTTTGAGTGTTATCAGTTCACCCAAAATACCAGTACTCGGTGGTATAAAACACCATCTCATCTGAGGATCTGATACATTACATTTACCCTTTTGTAGCTGTAGGCAAGTTTATATAGTGTCTTCCAGCCGAGGAACATAATTCAGCTAATAAATGTAAAGTAAATAACAGTTAAAGAATGTTTTAGAGCAAAAAGGAAGCTTTAGTAGAAGTTCCTGCTACGCACCTGCTAATAGTAATTTAAGGGTTTTTTTCTAATTGGAAATATTTTCAGCAGCATAGTGCTGTGATACATTCTTAATGCCTG
Organism: Oxyruncus cristatus; assembly: GCA_013399855.1. Lineage (NCBI taxonomy): Eukaryota > Metazoa > Chordata > Aves > Passeriformes > Cotingidae > Oxyruncus > Oxyruncus cristatus. The sequence goes on from VXAY01004846.1 coordinate 559,383, forward strand.
CACTGTCATGTTGTGAGTGTGACTGGCTGAAGTTAGATGAAAGGTCCATCTAGCCCTGGGTTCTGTCTCCTGACAGCAGCTGCGAGTCAGTGCCTGCAGAGGAGTGTTAAAACAGGGCAGATGTCTGTGACACATCCCCTTGTGCTTTCTAAGCCTCCAGTTGCTGTCAACCTGGAGGTATTTTGAGTCAGGTGTGAGTTTTAGTAACCTTCACTGGAAATCTTTTCACAAGCTTATTCAGTCCCTGAGCCACTATAAACTGATTAGTACCCAAAACGTTCTTTCTCATGGAATTTCAGACGTCACTCCTTTTGTTAATGCAGAATGTGGCTTCTGTGAGGTGAATTTGATGCCCGCTCAGCTCTTTTGTGGGAAGAGGAAGTGAACATTTGATCTCCCATGTCACTCATGATTATGCAAACTTCTGTCATATTCTCCCATTGTTCTTTTTCAAATAGATGAATCCTGCCTTGTTGCATTTTTCCTCAAGCAGTAGCTTTTCCATATTTTTGATCATTCTCAATGTCCTTACTGTTAATAATTTTGACTTCTGTCACATTCCATTTCACAGGGAAGGGAAAAGAGCTGCTGGCATTACTTGACAATTGAACGTCCTGTAGATTTGAACAGTGATGTAAAGTTGTGTCTATTTTGTTCTCTGTTCCTTTTCTTCGTAATTCCTAAGGGTTTGATTTGCTTTGTTGGTCCTTACTAAGCCTTGAGCTGATGTCTTCATCAGACTAGCAACCATCTTTTAAAATCCTAAGTGAGAGTAGAAACTTTATACAGTTGGTGGTTGGAACTTCATACAGTTGAAGGTTAGGATTTTTTCCATTATTTGGGTCTAATAATAATATGTGTTAGCAGTTAAAAGACTAATAATAGTTCACTAACAATGTTTATTTTTTTCATGCCTGTCAGACTTGACTGCCTGTAGTTCCATACATCTCTCTATAACTGCTTTTAAAAACTGTCATTGTTATTTCCCAGTCCATGGGTAATCAAGGTAGGCTGGAAAAAGTTACTTGCACCCAGGACTATTTCAGCTATTTCTTCATCACATTCCTTTGGAACTAGTGGGGTGAGGTCTATCTGGTGCTGGTTGTTACTCAGTTTAATTTGTTCCATAACTTTACAAATATTTCAGTACCACAGTGGCAGAGCTCTAGAGGTGAAGGCTGTACACACCACAGAAGGGAGAAAACATTTTAGTTTTTCCCAGGCTTGCTGCAGACAGTTTTCAGGCTCTGTTCTCCTGCTTATAGGAATTTTACCACATTTTCTAAACATCCATGCAACACGAACAGTTCCTGCTATAGAGGAACAGCAAAATACGGAATTGGCACAAACCTAAGTAACTCTGAAGATTCAGAGGAGCTGAAGCAATACTGTCACACCTCTTAGTGGAAGGAAGCTGCCATAAAGCATGTGTAGCTTCTTTAGTGATGGAAACCAATGGTGCAGTTTGACAGTACCAGTATTTTAGAAGGGAGTAGTGGCACAGTTGTCTAAATAATTTGCCTTGAAAGTCTTTTTCAACAAAATATTAATTGAACCCATTTTATAAAATGGGCTAGTTGAAACACATCAGTGAGATTGCTGGAAATTAATCTTCAGGGCAAAAGCTCTCAGCACTTAACCAGATGAGTGATTTTTTTTATTTTTTTTTTTTTTTACTATTCACATCATACAGCACTCAAAATTGCACCAAGCTGTGGACAAAGTGTAATTTTTATCAACAGAATTACCTGTTATTACTCTGTAGGATGCATGCTTTGTAGCTCAAGGTAAGTTTGGCTTTAACAGAATCTGTGGAAGTTCGTTATGAAGTAAAGTTTTGCTGAATTATTTTTATAATGCGTGAACGGTTAAGCCTTGAACAGAAATTTGGTCTTTCTGTCAGCTGCATTTATAGACTTTTAGTATATTAAGAGTTAACGTGCTTCAGATTTTTGCAGTCTGTGTTTTCTAGTTAAAAGTAGTCACAGGGACTGGCTCCTGGCTGTCAGTTTTCAGGAATTGTGTGAATTCCCATGTGCCACTGTAGTTAGGTATGGCCTTTGACTGTCCCAGGTTATTGTGTAGCTCTTGCTCTTCATCCAGATTTTAGATAGCACCTTAACTTCTCATACTTCTGTTGTCCTCTAGGCTTTGGGAAGGAGCAGGCAGAGACCATCGTGTCGGCACTAATAACCCTGTCGAACGTCAGCTTGGACACCGTCTATAAGGACATGGTCACGCAGGCTCAGCAGGTAAAAACCAATCTGTAACGGCTCATATTTGCATCTTTAAAGCGCAAGTGGGCAGCTCTTGCTAGTACTATGAAGACGTCACTGTGCCAGGTTTTCCTAAGTTTCACTTGGGATTTTAAATGATAGTTAAATGCCCCGACCCAGCTTCCGCTGAAGTCTGGCTGCTTCGTTGAACACAGTGAAGTTTTTACAATTCCTGGGAAAACTTCAGTTGTATTTACACCGAGGAGCCTCATCCCATCTTGAAATACTCAGTCTCAACACTGACTACACTATAAAAATCAATGTTTCTGCCTAACACAATTCTATGCGAATTATATCTATGTTACTGACTGACTTTGCGTATAATAGGATTGAAAAGAAAGGTTTCCATTTTGAGGGGAAAAAAATAAAGAGACAGAAGTTCTTGTCTTCTTCTGAGTTTTAGAGGAAGAAAAAAATTTAACAACTTTTACTAGAAATAAATACCATAAGATTAAAATCTGTTGGAAGAAAAGCTCAGCAGTTTAAATAAAATAGCAGTGAATGCTTTATTGCATTAAGTAATTGAAGAAGAATGGCACATGTTTCTAGTTTGCACACCCTTCCTAATTATTAACACCATCACTGTGCATCAGAGCTTTGTTATCCAGCTAAGTTCTTTTTATTTTGTCAGTTTGCTAAAGCAAAACTTGTCACCAACTTTGCTATCAGCAGGAAAGCCAGCCATGCTACTTAACTCACCTGCTGCCTCCAGGTATGTCCACAGACATGGACTTGAATACCTCAGTGAAGAAAACACCCCAGTGCTTTGCTGGAATGCAGACCAAGGTGCTGACCTGGCCAGCACAAACAACCAGGTTTATACCAACAACTGAGTCATTCAGAGCCCACCCGCTGTCCCCAAGGGCACATGACACAGCACAGACTACGTCCAGGTGGCTAAAACCTCTGCCTCCTAAATCAAGGTGGCTCTGTCCACCCCACCTGGTGGGACAATCCTGGCCCTGTACTTTCACATAAACTGTGCCTAGGTCAGGGAGGCAGAGCTGCCACAGGTCAAAACCAAACCAGACACTCCAGTGGCTGTGGCCAACCATGCTGCTGAAGTTTTCCCAGGATTTGTAACAATTTCATTGTGTTCAACGAAGTAGTCAGACTTCAGTGGAAGTTTGGTCAGGGCATATTTTAATGAATTTAGTTCGGTGTAAAATCTGAGAAATACTGTTGGCTAGTAGTCTGAATGAGAGCTCTTCCTTTTGCTGGCTCTCAGCTTTAAAAGTAGAATCCCACAGTGATACGTCATTGTCATTATGACATTTCCATAAATAATAGGGTAACTTCCTTATGGTGACTGAAGGAGTATTATTGCTTTCGAGATTCTAAAGTACTACATTTCTTCCTTTAATTTCTGGGTATTTTTTTCATCTTTGATTTCTGAACTTGTTCAAATCCCATGAAGACTTTTTTCAGTGCTTTTTTAGCAGTGTTTTTACCTGTGTCTGACTTCACTGCTAAGAGGGTGATGTGATACTTTTATCAGTAAGACTTGGGGTTTTGATGAGTTTGTGGGCAACAAGTGGAAGTGCTTATTGGGAACTGCATTCAAACCAAAAATTAATGCTTCTGAGGCTACTGAACATTCACTGAAAATGGAAGAGACTGAAGGACTAACCTGTAGTTTCAGGTATATTTCTTTTCATAACTACTTAGACTAATACCTATGGCCTTTTTTCTTAAATTCAGAGTTGGTGCATTAAAGCAACAGGAAGAGCAAAAAATGCACATCTCTTGAGTCCTCCAACAAATTGCAGCTATAAAATTCTGTTTCAGTCACTTCCTTTTTGGAGAGACTCTCGACTTTTGTGGTTTGGAGTAGCTAATTGCATAATTTCAGACCTAAAAATCTTTCCTTTACTTGCCAGAAAGTGTGCAACATAATCAATGGCATATTTTATTGTTCCAAAGGAAATAACTTTACAGCAGATAATGGCACATTTGGACTCCATTCGAAAAGATATGGTCATCCTGGAGAAAAGTGAATTTGCAAACTTGAGAGCAGAGAATGAGGTACTAATAAATATTTTTCATTAAGCAGTTTAATTGCAATATATGTTGGGGCTTACCTGTTGTACATTTTTGTGGAACAAAATGTGAATGTAAAAATAATTCTGGATACTTTCATCAAAGTTGAAGGGTTTATAGATTACAACTTCTGAGATCACGTAAAAATATATTTCACTTAAGACTTGCTCAGGTTTTTTGTAAAGAAAAAAATCTACAGATCTTTACAATCATCTTCTGTGATTTTATTTAAAGGTAATTCAGGTAGTTAGTGGCCATTAAACATATACTGCAGGGAGAGGAGTCAGCCGTCTCTTTGCAACAATTTAATTAAGCTGGTTATTGAGATACGGTTTGCTTTTACTTGATGGCATTTTGGTATTTTTTCTGCTATCTTTAGTCTCAGAATAACAAGATCACCATTTTTAGAAAATAATCTCTTTATTTTGAGCAAAATTGCCAGCAGGTTATATGTGGCTGTATAATTGAACACATTATTGAGGATATTTAATCAAGAAAAAAATTGCCGCATTGGGAGAAAATTTAGGGAAGAATAATTGCATGCATGCAGTGGTAACACTTACATGACTGATTGATTTGGTTAGCAGCTTCCTGAATTTGTAAAATCTTTCTTTTTTTTTTTTTCTCTCCTCTGCACTTAGAAAATGAAAATTGAATTAGATCAAGTTAAACAGCAGCTAATGGTAAGTAAATAGCAAATACCTACACGCCCCTTTTTACATTAGGGAAAGTAAATAGTTATTTTCATAATCTTTATTTTTTTAAAGAATGAAACTGGTAAAATCCGAGCTGACAGCAAGCTAGACATAAACCTGGAGAGGAGCAGGGTGACAGATATGGTAAGCTGGTCTCTGAAGATGCCCTTATCAGTTCTGTGTCATGTTTCTGTTACAACAGTTGTAATTTACCTTCCATCCACAGTTTACAGATCAGGAGAGGAAACTGATGGAAGCAACTACAGAGTTTCATAAAAAAGTAAGTATTGAATAACGCTGATTTATAGTCAGCAGAATACAGTTACACGTTGCATTTTACGTACAAACTTTTGTGGAAGTTAATAGGTTTTTGGATATGGTTAAGCAAGAGGCTGGGCTGTATCACAGCTGTTGCAGGTGTTTCTTGCCTTAGAGATGAACACCAGTCAGCAGAGGGAGGCATGCAAGCCTTTTCCCTCGCTTCCCAAGTACCTTGTTGGAGGCTGTTACAGGTGGGATGTGCGCTGTCATGCTGCCCTTCCCAGTGTTAACTGATGAGCTGTACCAGAGGGATGGTCCAGGTGCCTGCAGCCAAGCATTTCAAGGGCTGGAAGTCCTCAAAAGTTGCTAGATGGCACCAAAGTCTAAGACGCTGAAGAGGGACTTGCCCCATCTTCAGCATCTCCTTCCTTTTTGGGATATGGCTTGTGAATGCTTAAACCTTTGTTTTTCAAAAATGTAGGAATAATGTTCTGTGTGCTGTAGAATGTCTCCTTTAGGATGCACTGGCATATCAGGCAAAAGTCCGTATCATGAGGGTGGTGAGACACTGGCAGAGGTTGCCCAGAGAGGTTGTGGACTCTCCATCCCTGGAGGCATTTAAGGTCAGGCTGGATGGGGCTCTGAGCAACCTGGTGTGGCAGAAAGTGTCCCTGCCCATGGCAGGAGAGTTGGAACTAGATGGTCTTTAAGGCCCCCTCTAAGCCAAACCATTCTGTAATTCTGTGATCATCAGAGTTTTCTGTCTGTCACTTCAGTCAGTATTTTTCCTGTATTGTGTTAAAGGGTATTCTGTGTCTTCTCAGGTCTCGTAGCAGTTAGTAATGTTTTACTTCAGTGATAGGTTGGAAATTCATTTCTTGTTGCTAGTAGCATAGCATTTTAGTTCAGCTTTGCAAAGCTGAAAGGCTTAAACACCATGTCATTATATGCTATCTTTTAATGTTTCAGGATTCAAGTACCAACAGCGTTATCTCAGAAATCAGTAATAAAATTGACACTGAAATAGCTTCCTTAAAAACACTCATGGAATCGAATAAACTTGATACCATACGTTATCTGGCAGGTACGTGATAGGCAAGGGGGTGAGTGCCAGCACTGTATCTTGGATGTAAAACATTTTATTCAGGAGTATATGCTGAAAGAAGTCAGTAGTAGGAGCAGACAACTGGGATTGGGCAGGGGGAGATCTCTCCCCAGCTGGAAAAAAAAAAAAAAGCTTAAATGCCTTATCCATCTGACAGTATCTCTGGCTGCTGCAGCAGCCATTGACGTGGCAGAGTTGCTACAGGAGTTCTGCTGAGGTCATTTGGGTTACCCTTAAAGTTTGATGTCATTTGGGACTGGTCTGAGAGTGACCAGTTCTGCTTCCCATTCAGTCTCCACAGACATACAGTTCAGTGTGGTAGCGCTTGTACTTTCCCCTGCCAAGCAGAACAAATCTCAGTCTGATTTGTCTTCTCAATATATACATAACCAGTGAAGTTTTTATTGTGTTGGAGCTGGATAAAAAGAGAGTAATGCAGTATATCTGGAAGTGAGAATAAATTCAAAGGGAAATGTAATTAGCTTTATTCTAACACTAATTGAAACAGCAGCATATCAAATCCGAAAGACAACTTGTCAGGGGTGCTGCCTGGATATCGCGGAGTTGTGTCAGATACCTGTATCGTCAGTTCTTTGTCGTTTAGTTCAGTGGGAAATCATTATAACCACGTCTAATGCAAGACCTGGTATAGCCATCTCCTGTAATACAGCTTCCAATAGTAAAAGTTCCTGTAGCCTGTGTTGCACTGAGTATCCAGTGTAGCTGTTCGGATGTGTCCCTGCGAACACGGTTCCTCAGGCTGCTGAATTCAGCCCCCCATCTCACAACCACAGCACTGCTGTGCAGGGTATGACATCTAAGGCAAGCCACTGTCTTCTCCAATTGCTCTGTCACTCCTGCAGCAAATCAGGAAGTTTAAGAGGCTCTGCCTAGGGTCGTTACTGTTTTCTTCCATCTGTTTGCAGCTAATTTCCTATATGTAAAAAGTGATACACTTCAGCATTCAACTAATTATTTCCTTTCTTTGGGTTTGTTTGTTTTTTTTTTTTTTTAACAGCTTCAGTGTTCACTTGCCTGGCAATAGCACTGGGATTTTACAGGTTCTGGAAGTAGATCTGAATGGAATGACTGCATCTAATACAGAGAAAAGGCCACCCAGGCCAACAGTAGTTGGATAATCGTGTTTGCACCGTAGACAACCTTTGTACCTTTTTGATTTGATATTCTTACCATATAAGAAAAATGTTTTCTGAATATGTAACACTAAAGATTAAAATAATTGGGGGGAAGTAGCCAAATAATATTTTGTTGTCTCTTGTTCAATAATATATTTATTTCGAAGTATTTCTTATTCTATACCACAAAGTGTTTCCTAATAGTTTTTAAAATTAAATTTGGTTTTCCAACATTCTCACTCTCAGCTCCTCTTAAAATGGAAATATTAAATGGAAAAAATTAAAATGGAATATTAAAATGGAAATATCAATGCCCTTGAAATGCAAATACAATTCTCAAATTAGTGTTCCCAGTATGGGGATACTAATACCAACATATCTACTCTGATCCAAGTATATAATCTTAAATATAGGTTCTGGATTTTTGTCTTCAGTCTGTTCCTCACTTTTCTGATGGATTGAAGTCTGGCCCTTTGGGGTTTTTATCTACATATATAAAAACACACTCCAGGGCCTTTACTGAAGAACCACTTTTTTCTTGAAAACTGGTTTCCATAAAGTTAAAATCTTATGTACAACTAAAATGTCTCCACAGATTTATTTTCTTTAGTATCTCTTGCAATTTCCGTAACCCGAGAAGTCAACAGAATGGGGGAACTTCTCTGTCTTTCTCTTTCCAAGAGGAAATGCTTCCACTCTGAGCAACCCTGTACAGCCTTGGGGCAGATAAGTACTCTTAATTTCCCCCCTTCAGGTAGTGCAGAGTATTTCTAATGAATCCACACATATTTTCTGGGCACAGTATCTGGCTTGTAACATGGAAATACTCAGCATCTCGGTGCTAGTTTGGTGGTGGTGATCCTCCTCCCATCTCCACACTCCTCGGGACTGTTCTGTAATCCTGACACACTGACTCTCCTGACCCATCTCCCTTCTGCAAGGACTTGAAAACTTTTGTTGCAGACATGCAACATAGCAGGTGGCTGCCTTTAAAACTGGAGCAGTCACATCTCATTGAGTACAAATGCATATGTTTGGTTTGATTCTTGTAGTAAAATAATAATTTTTAAAGAGTCCTTCTGGATTAACTTTGAAATAAGAATAGGCCCTTTATGGGCTAAGGACTATGTAGTAGTGAGTAGTGGCAATTTTTTCTATTGCAGTTCTATTCTGTTTACAGTTGAACTTGCTGGTATTCTGCTAGTTCTTACATTCTGTGCATTAAATTATTATCTTCAAGAAAATAAAATTAATTTCTTATGTTTGCTGTCTGACTATCTGAGTGTTCCTACATGAAAGTTTAGCACCAATGGTGAGGTAAGAAAGAGCTCATCTATTGCAGCTTCTCACCAACATCATCTCACACACCCTGAAGTGGGCTCTTGAGACTGAATTTCTTCTCTTGAGCTCTGATACAAGGCTTATGCTGTTAGTCAGTACAATTCTCCTTCACTGTGCACACAAAAACATTGATTTTTATTTTTCAGTACCTCTGAAATTCCCAGAGATTGTTTTCTTTGGTACTTAAGGAGAACACATATCAGAACTTGAGCACTAAAAAAAATAATCTCAAAATGAGAGAAAATAACTTCACAGTAGCACACAGATAAGAGAAAAAATTTATATGTGTAGTTGTTAAATGTTTTTTAGGTAGGGAGGAGAGGTCAGGGTTGCCGTTTCTAACCACAGGGAGCCCCATAACCTAATAAACTCTTCAGCCCTGAGTTAGAGGCCTGCTGCTGGAGTTCCTCTGGCACCTCACAAAGGAGTCACTTCCTGGCTTCTTTAGGAATGACTTGAAGATGAAAATCGAGTTGCCTGGTACCTGTCTGCAGCTGAGAAGTAATTCTCCCAGAGACTGTATTCTGCTTCCACACTGAAGGTCCTATCTGAATATTCTAGGAGGTGATGTGCACTTTTTCCTTTCTAAGGTCACAGAACAAAATAGACGACGAGACAGAGGTACTTTTCTCCAAACTATGAGGGCCTATGACATTGCTGCTGTTAACGCTTGAAATGTCAATTTATAATTTGCAAAGCTGTTGCTAAACCACGTTTTCTGCTGCTGCACCAGAGAACTAAAACCATAGTTCAATGAAAGGCAGAGAACCACAACTCAGCTGTGCAGCTGGGCCATGCAAACACTTTGCATTGTCTGGAATATTGCCTTTCTACCTTTGCAGTCAACTACCCCTCCTTGGAGGGTCATTCCTTAGCGTAGCCTCACAAACACTCCTCCTGGGCTGCAGGCTGGTTGCTTCTTTATTTTCTTCTTGTCTTTGCAAGACTTGGCGATTGTCTCAGCTTCCTGAAACAAGGGATATTTCAGCCATTAAACAGCAATCACTGAGAGGATTTAAAATCTATGGCTGTGAGTAACCATGGAACCCTGTGTTCAGACTGAAGCTGGAGGCAGAGCATCGTCCCAGGGCATGGGTTGGCAGCACAGCAGTGTAAGTTGAAGGCCCTTTGGCTGTAGCAGTCACTCAGAGCAGTTCTTGAAAATAAACCTGCCTTGGTAGTTGTTTTCCAGTACCAGGCAGTAAACCTGAAGCTCAGCTAGACTTTTTCAGACTGCTGTGGGTAAAAACAGCTACAGCCACACCCTGGGAATGGGGCACTCTATGCCATAGTTGTTCTAGATTTTTAAACCTGCCAGGGAAGTATAATGAATCATGTCTTAAAGCAAGCTGTTATTAGCCTGGGGTCAGATGATGACAACAGAAGGACTAAAATTCTTGGGATGAAAATTCCTGTCCTTTTCTATGAACCCTAATAATCCTCTTAAAAAGCTGTTTTGTCTGACTCACTCCCTCTAGACCAGTGAATATTGAAATACAGTGGTCACACTGCACAGCTGCCCACAGGGGAAGGACTGTGGCTCCCTCTCACAAGAGCAGATGTTTGGCTGCTTAGAACATTCCTCCAGGATGGGTATTCTTGACTCCTCTAGGCAGACAAAGGAGTTAAATCTGAGCCATACAGTTACATAGACAAGGCAGTGCAATGGCCAGGGAAGTTAAGCTCCAAGAACAGCCCTGCCATGTGCCTTTTCCACTGGCATCTTTTCCTTAGAAGAACCAACAGTGTTACTGCACACCAGTCCCCACACCCACAGGGAAAGGAATTTAGGCGCTTCATCCAAGGCTGACGAATGGATGGTAAAAACCTGAAAAATGGGATCTTGACTGTCACATCAATTTTTGAGAGTTATATTGGCAGCAAAAGGTCTGAAATGCCAGCTTGCCTGTCCCCAAAATTAGCATGTGAACTTCTTACCTATCCTCAAGATTTCATTTTTTGAAAAGGTACAGTTTTTCTGCCTTTGCCCACTAAGCCAACCAATAATTCATATCTGTCTGTGTATTCTTTGCTGTGAGAGGGCTGGATAATTGGGATGATAGCAGATGGCACGCAAGAACACTCTCTGCAATCAGCCACTGCACACATCAATAAAGTCCTGTACTACAGTCCTCCATCAGCTCACTTCCCTGTCTGGTGTAAAAGAGGAAAACAAACCTGTTTTGAAGGAGTTTTGAAGCAGAAGAAATATCCTAAAGTATGAGCTGCAATTGCTACAAAACCTGCCAGCCAGGGGGTGGGGGCTGACACATGAGGTTGACACCTAATGTGAGCAGCCAGAAAGGCGACCTGGTTAGAAGGAGAAAATTACTAGGAAAAAAACATCAGCTGAAAAATGCTGACAAAGAAAATATCTGCCAGCCAGGGAATTGTGAGGCTGAGAACCAGAAGCATCCTTGAAAAGTGCAGCTGGCCTCTTTGAGGTACAGCTGCAGTACCTAGAATTCAGAGCCATACCAAGATACCACCAATAGGCGCAAAAACAAGGGACTGCAGAAGCAATTGACTGAAAAGGTGGAAAATAGTCTGGGAAATAAAAAATGGTCTGAAATAATAGAAACATCATCATCTATTGGCTATACAAGCTATGCAGGTGAAAAGTAAAAAAATTAGAAATGGAAACATCAGCATCTCTTGGTGGCTTGCAGTGGTGGTGTCCTCTTCCCTCTTACGTCTCTATGATATAAAAAGGCCTTAATATTTAATTCAAAATGGAGCCTCTCTGTCGGAGGACTTCCTGTGCCGCATGTACTTTTCCTTTCCTAAACAGACTGAATTCTCTGCACAAGCCTTCTGTGAGATCCTGGACTCTCACTCAGGATGCCTGGCTGACTCCAGACTCTGTGACATGGATCATCTTTGAAGTGAGACGCTGTTATTTTCTTTGTCGCCCTCTGGGGACCCACGGTTATGATCTCTCAACCCACAGGCTGGGTAACTGTTTAGGTGATGACACCTCTCCTGAGGCACGAGGCCAGTCTCAGGTACCAGGTACCACCCAACAGGAACTGCCAGTCACTGTATATGCACGTGGAAGTACTTGGGGATCAGTACACTACAAATTTGGTATTATGCGGAATATTGGTGCTACTCTGCCAGGATACAAAGAGGAACTGATATCCTTTCACAGCAGAGACACTGTTAGGACAGACAAAGGCTCCTGCTCACTTCCATGTCCTCAGCTAAAAGCTGCTAGCACATTTTCTCTAGTACTTCCTACACCATGCCTGGGAATCTTAGAAGGAGCAAATATGCACAAGCTATAGGTAGTAGCCTGTGTCCCACACACTGGGGCAGTGTGGCACTCACCATGGGGACAGCAGGGGGGGTGCAGGTTTTCTCCAGGCTCTCCCTAAGGTGGTTTATCTCAGCACGGTAGTCATCCAGCTGGCTCTCCAGCTTCTCCCGCCTGATTCGCTCGTACTCCAGCTGGGCCTCCAGTTCCCTCACAGCCCTGTCAAAAGCAAAGGAGACAAGCAGACCATGAACTACATCCAAACCTGCCCTGGCTACTCCACATGGTCCTGTGCCTTTGCCAGGGAACAGGTTAGTCAGGCAGAAAGCAGTGCAGTACTCCTCACACCAGCCGTGCTCCTGGCTCCAGACCCGTTGTAACAGCTTTAAACAGCAGCTTTTCCCTCTCTGCTGCCAGCTGTGCTCAGCGCAATTTGACCACGAGATGGAGACGTTTGCCCACACACCGAGCCCGGGGCTCGGGCAACCTGTGACCGGGTCCATCTGCAGCTGTGGGGGAGGAAGAAGTGCCCAAGGAGCAGCTAAGTTATCACGAAATAGAGAAAACCAGTAAGGCTGGGATTCTGGAAGGGCCGGGGGCAGCCTTTTCATTTACATCTGGTGCCGCTACATCCTTCCTATTGATTGGCTTAGGGACGGATAAGGAATACTCAAGTAACAGCTTGCATGACCCTTACTCAAGAGAAGCTGATGCACTGGTTTATGCACAGTTGTACAAGATCTCACTGGTCACACCCACAACGGCTCCTAATTACTTGAGATTCCTCAAACTGTTTAGCTGAGACACGATTCACACATATTTCTTATTATAACAGCAATTGACCTCAGCAACTGAGTCATCTGGAATTGAGCTGGCTCTCTCCTACATCAGGATGAATTAGCACAACTACAAAGATGGAAGATCAGTAAAAGGAAAAGGGAGACATCTGCCCTATGGATTCAAACAGCATGGCAGGAAAGCTCTCATCAAGAGCTGAGGCATTTCCTGGAGCGAAGAATTCCTGACTCACGGGGCCCAAAGCTACCAACCAGCCTTACAGACACTGCAAGAGTGGCCTGTGCTCAGTGTTCAGGGGACAACCAACTTCTTGCACACTTCAAATTAAAGAGGCGCAGCTCCAAAGCTGTGTGGCACACGCGGTGGCAATTTTTTCCATGCGATGCAGCCTGGTTAAAGCACTGTGCAGTGGTTCACACAAGGCCTCTTTACAGCCAGAAAACATGGACTAAAGCAGAAATCTTCAAAATCTGTTACAGGGGTCTTCCCAAGTAGCAACTCCCGCTTTTAATCTCCCAAAACAGTGTTGTCATTAAATATTTTTAAATAATAGGTTTTCTGGCCTATGATACAAGCATCTTGGAGTTTATCCATGGATAGGTACCCTGAGAAGGGTAGGTGGGTGTGCTGAGAAGCTCTATTTCCATTTGAAAAGGATAGTTTGGGGCTAGGGACACTTTCCAGCCTCCACAAGTGAGAAAGACTCTTCAGAGCCTCACAGTTTTTCTAGTTTAGCCACCCATGCCACAGAAAGCAATGCCCCTTATAGAGCCTCATCAGAGCCCTCTAACAGGCACTGCTCTATCCAAAATGAACGCTAATGTATGGCTCTAGTCAACAGTGACTTTTGCATAATTAAAAACAGATTTCTCCAACACAGGCATCAACACCTCAGCTGGTCACTTTCCTCCTTTGAAGCCAGGAAAGACACTCCTAGAAGTGATGAATCATCCTGAAATACATGTCTAATACAAGTGCCTACGTCTCTCCAAGAAGTCTAAAAAGGAGTTCAAGGTCACAAACTCAGATGCAGGTATCTGTTAGCTATTGCAGACGTATCAAATTAAGAAAGATGGACTTTCAGCCTGGGCTAAGTCAAAGGGTGACCCGGAACCAAAAGAAATCTTGTCCTCAGTTTCTTGGCTCAGATATAGCTGCAAAACAAACTACTTAATGGCAATCCGTGACACCTATTACCTGCTCCAGATCTACATAGACTGGTAAGCCTGCTGCCTTCTTGATGGCATTCAAGCCCTTGGACAGTCTCCTCTCAGTAACCAAATAAAGACAGTGCTTTGGGGTGGTCCAAACACGTTATGGAGGTGGTTACCTACAGAGACTGAGATCTCTGGGTGGCCAAATCTTTGACAGGTAGAGGTGGATACAGGCCTGTCTTTGGATGCTGCATTATTTTTTAAGCTGAAAATCTTTGATAGACAAAAGGACTTTTCTTTGAAATGCAGACAGTCTGTCCATCGAATCACCTGACCTGTCTAACAGAATGCTTTGATTTAATGAAAACACTAAGAATTAGACAGACATTATGAACACTGCCTCAGAGGCATGGGCAGGTTTCCTGATAGTTCTTTTTTTTCTGTGGTCTGGATATAAGCTAATGCTATCCTGAGCATAGAAATATATTGCCCTTGACATAGAAACGTAGCAGATGACTGAATAATTTCTGCTGTATATGCACTTCCATCCAAGCCATGCCAAGACTAATACCTTTTTTCAGATTTATTAAAGGGCATACACAACTTTGGCATCCTCAGTGGAAACAGCCAGGACTTATCAGACCTACTGCACATACGTTGCAGGAAAACCTGAAGGATGAACAGATGATCTTGTCCTGGAAGCGTGGACCTATCAAGCACTTCTGTTGAGCTGATGGCAGAAGTTTAGAAATGGTCAGACAAATTGCTGCAGTCCATTTCTTTTTGACCTGGTTAAAGTTGGCGACTGGAAAAGACAGATCGGCCAAAGCAAAGCTGAGTGTATGTCAGCCTTGAAAAAGGCTTTAAAATGGGCCCTATGAAGTTAAACATTTAGGAGGGCAAAATGACCTTACTTCTCGACTTTCCTTTCTTCTCTTTTCATCTTTCTCTCCTCTTCGGTTATTCCTCCCAGCTGTCTGTAGTTGCTGTAGGCAATTTCTAGAAGTTGCTGAAGTTCCTGAATCTTGTGATAGGCCCTTACTGTAAGACAGAGTTTTCCAGGTAGGTAAAATTCATGGACAAGGCATTCATGATGGAATCCAATAGTCTGGAAAACAGTCTCACAAACAGAGCAGAAATCATATCGCTCAGCAAATACTGAGCTAGAGCTGACACCCGCACTGCAAAGGCATCTCAAAAACAAGTAGCAATCCAATATAGTTTCACCAACATGGATTAAAATGGTGTAACAATTATGTTCTGATTGCCCTCTGCTATGCTCTCTAATTTTCCACAATGTTTGAATGCTCAGTGGTACAGATATCCTGTCAACTATCTCGTCTTACAACAGAAAGGTCCTAGCAGTTAGCAGGAACTGTGCAACTGAGATTATAATGTCTTCATACCAACTTTTTCAAACAAGGAATGACAGGAATACGGTGCTTACTGCGTGCGTTCCTTTTCTCTTCTTTATCCAGGGTTAAATCTTCTTTGCTATCTGTACTCCCTTCCACACCATGTCTTTCAAAAAACTTTATGTTTTTTGCATCTAGTTCTTCATCACTAGAGTTACTATCTCCAGTTCTTGATATCAAAAGTTCCACAGCTGCCAGATGGGCACATCTGCACAGAGAACAATTAAACATACACTGAAATATCCCCATCATCTGCAAGAACATGTGTGATAGAAACTCCCTGAAACTGTCCATGTTCCCATTTATCAGAGGGGTTTCAGGATTAAAGGAAGCACTGGTACACACATTATGAGCAGCTATCTATCTGCTTTTTGTAATATTCTTATGGTCTGAGCTCTGCCTCAATGGAATCTTATGGCAATGACTCCTACATCAGAGGTTATCTTTTTCCTTTGCAGGATTTCTTAATTGAATCTCATCAGAAACTGTTTTATTCTTATTAATGCAAAAATCAGCTGGCCTCCCCTATTTCTCAATTACTTTGTACAGCAAACTGTGACCATACTGGCTCACAACTCTCCTTTTTCAGATCAGCTAGTTTTCCTTCTTTATATCTGACCATGATGAAAAGAAAAATAAAATAAAATAAGGAAAAATTAAAACCTTTCATAGCTACAATACAGCTTTGCTTATCACTCAGAGCTGGAATTCATGAGTCTGATCTGTTCTTTCTTCATCACTGAAAATCAGGATTAATTCTAACAAAGCTGACATGATATTGATATACAAATAGTAAGGAAATAAATGTCAGAGCTACAGGATATGTACTGCTACCTCTTGGCTACATCCTTTGGAGTCTCTCCAGCATCATTAGTAATGTCACAGTCAGCTCCCATTTCAATCAACCACTGTAAGCAATGGATATGTCCCTGTTCAGCAGCTAAAGGGAGGAAGGTGCACATAAGTCAGTTAGATACAACTGAAGGGTTTCAAACCTAAAATGGGCTCCTCTTGTCATTCTTTGACATGCCAGAGGTTGGGTTCACTAAGACACCACAGGGGCGATACCTTTTCAAGAGAAGCCTATGTGTCAAGGTGCTCAAATCACACGGGTACGCACAGTTTTGTGGAAGTGTGGTTTGGTAACTCTTCCTAGTTCCAGAAATGTACTGACAGCTCTTCCTGGACATAAGTTAAACTAAACTTGCCCAGTTCCATGTGCTGAGCATGAGACACACAAATCACCGCTGCCTCACACTCTCTTCCAGTAAGGTCTGTGTGTCATAGTTTGGCAGCAAAGTGCTGTCACCTCTCCCTGGCTTTAGGCTCCCATGTACCAGACACAGCTGGTTGCCCCAACCTATGGTGTGCAGAGCTGTCTCATGGAGGAGAGCAGCAGGGCTTTGTGCTGGAGCTATAGGTGCATCATTTCTTAAGGCAAACACTCAAGGCAACACTTCTCAGCAACAGCCTCACACAAGCAAGGTCATATGATCTGGCATGGCCACTGCTTACACCAGGTGGTGCCAGGAATGATGTCTCACATATGGAAGATGATATATGGCAAGTCTAGTTGAAACTGTACATTATTTTTCTCAAGGAAGAGTAAATTCATTTCTTGACAGCACTCCCTTTTGGATATTTGTTATATTTGTCTTCTTACTGAGACAGGGAAATGAAATTATAATGTCAGGATGTAAAGTCTGGGGATGAAACAATTGTAGGTTAGCACCATTCCAAGAAAAAAAAGTAGGGAAAATGTAGAAAACATTTTAAAATCACTACAGATCTCTTTTTTTATGAGAACTCCAATTATGTTTTTAAAAATTCTATCATTATATCCAGTCAAAAACAAATGTGGGAAATAGAGGTAAAAGCATATTACAAAAATGCCTCTCTGTTTCTTTCCTCTCCCATTTTTCTCTTTCAGACATTACTATGAAACCCCCAAACACAAGAGGACTATTTTTAGCACTCTACTACATGTCAAGATGTTAGATACCAGAAATTTACCTTCCTTCACAGGTAAATGACTTTGTTGTGGTTTTTACAAAACATCCCTACAGTACTGCTGTGTTCAGTAAATAAAGGCCCAGGCCACAATACAGACCACTCTTATACCTAACCAGACAGATGTTTCTAAAAGCTACATTTTGCCTGATTAAAAAAATAAAACAAAAACAAACAAACAAAAAAACCCCAACCACTATTTAGTTTTCCTTTTAGATGGTGATATCTCTCTATTATAATCTCTTTTTTCTTGACTTCAGCTTGGTTATTTTGTCTTAAAAGTGACACCTACGCACACATACATCATAAAGTATGTTTTTTGTGGTTGCCCTTCTGAGCCCTCAGGAAACGAGATGCCGCTTTTCATGAAGTTTATCTGATGAGCAGCCACTTGAAAAACAAAGTAAACACGTCAGCAACAAACAGTAACAAGCTGAAACACAGATCGTAATTACTGACCTTTGTGCATGAGAGTGTATCCCTTATCATCCCGCTCATTGATATTGATTACTCCACTTCTCACTAATCTTCTAAGCGCTAACAAATCCCCTTTGAAAGCAGCGTCATGAGCTGGGAAAGCTAAAACTGAAAATGAAATGCACATGTTTCCAAACAGATGCCAGTAATTCTACTAAACATGCTGGTATTTGTCTCTCACAGCTGGCCTCTCTCATAGCAACTTATGTATGGATGCTTTGTATTTAACGAGGTTAGTGCACCTTAATTGACAACATGCAGCTGTGTAACTAGCAGTGTTCACCACAGACTTGACTAAACATGTGTTGGTTACGACTACAGGCATCTCACACAGTTAAGAAATTAATTTCATAGACCTGAAGTAACAAGTATAGCTTTGTTTTATGATTGAGATTGTACTACTGGTGGTAACTGCAGTAATTTGCCTGTTTTGAATTCCAAATATATAAACCATTTTACTTCTCATACTCATACAGACAATTTGATTTTTCGAGTTATCTTTTATAGACAGGGACTACAGACTATCCTTTTATGCATAATGAAAAAAGACTAGCAGATAAAGACAGTAAGTTCCCAGAAGTAGAGAGGTGCAGTTCTAATATCCATGTTCTGCTGAGGGTTCTCCTTACAGACCTTGCCACATTTGTGTCCTTTGGCTGTTTGGACTGCCGTAGTATTGCTAGTTAGCAAGTAACCTTAATTTCAGTGGAACATTTTGAGGCTAAGGTGCTATTCAATGCAAGTAAGAGATTCTATGCAGACAAATCTGCAAACTAATGAAAACTATACAGTTTTTCTGGATCTTTGCTGGAGTCTAATAAGAACATGGCAGCTTGGTATTCATAGTGCAACATAGTGTGATCACGGATAAACCTAAGACATTTATAAAATCACACTGAGTATCCCAGTCTTTAGCTACCAGTAAATGTAGTAAGCATTAAAAAGAAGTTCTTCCTTATATTGATAATTTAAATGTTATACTTCTGCTCATACGAGTTTTCAGAATCAAGCATTTCTATGGAATCATATATAATGCCTATTTTAACTGCATCTTGATCCATACTCACCTTCCTGTGCCTCTGGATGCTCCCCCTCCTTTTCCATACTATCAATATATTGCAGAATATTATCTTTATAGAACCGTTCAGCCAAGTCCCTTGGAGTCTCTCCTTGGTCATTCCTGGCTTTCAGTGTGTGTGTGACACTGGCCATCTTCCCGACCAAGAACTTAAAGCAATGCAAGTGTCCTTCCACTGCTGCCAGGTGGGCTACAGCACAACGTGAAACAAAGTGTATTAGAGCAGAGCCCTGCAGCCCATGGAGAAAGCGGTGCTCTCACCACTGGTTAGATCTGGATCATCCACCATCACTTGAGCCATCCAGCACTGCACAAAAAGTAAGAGCAGCCTTGGTTCAATTGGGCACGTTCAGCTCCTACCCAGGACAGAGACGAGCTCTATGCAAAGGAGGTGGAAGAAAGGTGGATCTGCAAAGGAGATTCCCTGGCAGAGCTGGGAAGGATAGGATCTGCAAAGGAGATTCCCTGGCAGAGCTGATTGCAGGAAACACTCCCAAACAACACTCCCAACAGACCACCAGGCACTAGCTAAGAGAGTGTACTGCTGGGGTCTCATCTTCCCCATGAACACAAATCTCAGTCTTCAGCAGCTGTCTGACCTCGCTGTCCTGGGGATATCCATTACGGAGGGATAGCAAGTGGTGTCCTTGTTTAGGCATTAAGGCCATTTCTGCTTTAGGCCAACCTCTACTGTGCCACCACAAACAAGTTGCATCACACCCTCAGTCACACCAACTACAAAAGGAGGACAGTGACATGCACTTTACTGGGTAAAGTATTCGAAGGTACATTCCTCACCTGACCTTCAGGCTATGAAGAGGTTTAGCTATTTTTTTACTACTAGAGTGCTGGGCCTATATACAAAGTAAGAGGTACCAAACAAAAAAAAGCTGATTATTTTGAAAGGAGTAAGTATTCTCTAGTCCCATTAAAGGGAAGAACTTGCTAAATAAATGCTTATTATGTGTTCTCCAAGACAATGCTCTGTAGAAGCTGGCTGATGTTCTAGAGGCCAAAGGATTAGTTTGTCTCCAGGTAAGAATCTCATTATCTTCATAGTCAATAAACAGTGTACCCAGGATCTAGAAAAAACATGTCACTTCATTTGGGGCAGACGCAATTCTCTACAGCAAACCATCCACAGCGTCCCAGAGCGTAACTGCTCTGAAAGGAGATGGATATTGGTTTTACAGCAAGATGAGAATACTTTGCTACAGACAATTGCTCAAAGTCTGAGCTTTACTGAAATCAGGGCCGTTTTTTCCATTGTTTGAATTTTATTCAGTGAGTGAGTTACTCAGGGAGAAGGGAAAAGAAGAGGTACTGTGCTAAAGGCATTGATTAATAGTCAGCTAGTGAAAAACTGCCTCAAGCCTTATGAATCCATTTTCAGATACCTAAAATCTCCAGAATAAAGCTCCACCTCTTGGGATGAAACTTTTTTATCAGATGTTTGTCCTATGCAGAAAGCAATCAAAAAAGCTCAACATTTTCTGCAAAGACAGCAAGGGGAAAATAGATTAAAGAGTTGTGCTCTGTTCAAGTCTTTTTGCACATTTTCAGTGGAATGCTGTGGAATACACACAAAGGAACTCCTCATAGGTGGCTTTTAACCTGTGTGTATGTCTTAGTAGCCAGTACCCAACATGTAACTGTGCCATCCCATCCTGTCATGCTGAGCACCTGCATGAGACTAAAGTCAAAGGGTACTGTGATGTTAACACAGTAACATCAAAACATGCAGCTTAGTGCCAAGAATTTTGAAAAACCTTGTCTCAGGCATCACAAATAGGCAGTGGTTAGTTAGTGTTGGTATCCCAACTTCTCTATGTTTTATCTTGCCTTTCATTAAGTCAGGCTACTGCTACTCACGCTTCTCAAAGCCACAAGTGAAAAAAGAGTGTGAAAAATATTTATAATAGGTTTGACTAGTGAGCAATAAAAGAAGTATGGATGTGACCCAAAAATTAATACAGAGAGAAAATGAAATGTTGAATTAATAAGCACAGCCCCTTCTGTACATTGAATGAGCCACAAGATTTTTTTTCTTCCAAAAAATTAGCATGCAAATTAGCAAAGGTAATTAAACCCTCTGCTGTAACACACACATGCAAAAAGTGCAGCCAGGTTTTAAGTTTTAGATGTTTGGCACTGCAACCTCAGAAAATTTCTTTCAGTATTCTCTTAGGAAAAATTATAGCACTGTTCAGCTAATCTTGAAGCTGAAGCATGTAAAGATAATTTAAGTTCACCTCACTGTTAAAAAAGCTGAGGCAAAGCTGGTCTGTACAGTATATCACTTCTACTAATCTTTTACTAGCCATTTTCCAAAGCTTTTTCTTTCCTTTGGATGATGATATGATCAAATGAAACAGAAAAAAAGGCTGGAAGATCAAGCTGCTGTAGGATGTCAAAATACAACATAACCAATTTTCTACTAACCAGTATTATACAGAGCATTTAAGTAGAACTGGGCTGGCACCTGATATCTCTCCACAGAAGTCTGTTATGGGGAGAGTGTTCCCAAATGCAAATAAAGGTGCCTTCTACACTGCCACCAGGGTGCCTAACATCATGACCCCTTCTTGCTAGTGCTCCACATCTCCTGCTGAGATGCAGGAGCCTCACAACTTCTAATGAGACCCAGGTTTGCAAAACAGAACATAGCTCTCTGTTTCCTAGGTAAGTAGCGCTTAATAGAGGGGAAAGGATTTTAAGAAGGGATTTAATACGAGAACTTTATACAAGTTATAGAGAAAAAAATATGCTCTTTGCAACAAATAATGTGACAAAACATAAGGAGGAAAATGCTAAAAGGGAAAGGATGCAATCAGAACCCAAGACAGGAACAATACCATTCAGCTTACAGAGGATATTGAGGCAGTGGCACAGTAGGCAGAGGGACACTGGAGAAACCATGAAGAGCAAGAAACAAGCACTGCCCATTCTTTTGTGCTAAAATGAATACGCTCATGATTATGAAAAGAGAACATACTACAGACAATAGAGAAAGACCAGTATTCCAGAAATCAAGATGAATGAACACACCACAACCTGATCACAGTGGCACAGCTGTTAAAGCCTGGCACAAATTCAAAAAGTAGCACTTAGCAGCTGAAACTGCCTCCTGCTCCACCCACCCTTCTCCTGTGACCTCCACTGGCACACCTGCTCTATCATACACATAGGAGATGCTGCCCTACGCAGTGCTCTCAGCCAGGCTCATCCTACTCCCTACTCCAGCACCCACCCATGAGCTCTGATCCTTGCCTGCAGCAGCAAGAGGTGAATGGGATACTGTCAACAACAGAACTATACTTCGGATTTTATAAATCCTCCCATCACTAGAAAAATGGACTATCTATGCTAACTGCATGGAATCAAATAGCAAATGTTGCTGCTGTGCATTACTTAAAATTTGCTCAATTATCACATAACACAACAACTGCTAATCAAAGGCTTAAAAATGTATGATTTATCCTGATATACCTGGAAGGTTTCCATTGTTATCCACATCATCGATACATGCTCCCCATCGAACAAGAAGCTGCAAACACCCCAAACGACCATGAAAAGCAGCATAATGAACAGGTTTCCAGTCATTCCTGTCTGAAACATTTACATTCTAAAATGAAAGCAGCAGGTTAATTCATTTACTTCTGAATCTTAGACACAAGAGAAATTTTATACATAGTAATCAGCTGTTCATTGTGTTATATTATCTAAGTCAAATCAAATAACATTTTTCAAAGTTCACGCCATATATGCAGTTCCCAATCCAAGACTTTTCACACTTTTACTTAATATACTTATAAAAGGTGCATTTTTAGACATATTTTATCATCATAATGGCCTGCCTTGGTCATTAAATATGCATTACTCATTAAATATGCAACTGGATTTTTCTTTTTTTTTTCTAAGTTTATGTCTCCTTTACTATAGAAGATTTGTACAACTGCAGAAAATGACTACCACCCTAGGACCTGATGTTCATTTAATGACATCCTCAGTGGAATGTGATTTACTTACATTACTGATTCTCTCTACATTTTTTAATCATTTCCTTAAATGTATATTACAATTTTAAAAATGGAAATTTACCCTAAAAATAAATTCACCAACAGTAATTAGTCTACAATCCTAAATCTCAGTTTAAGCTAGGGAGAGTTTTGTTTGGGAAAAGCTACCAGCCTCTCTCTTCACTAGGGCACTGCAGGTAGAAGTGTCTCACCGCTCCACTTCTCAGCAGGGTCTGCAAGGTGTAGGACTGCCCGTGGGCTGCAGCCAAGTGTGCCGGCGTGCACCCACGGTCATCCCGAGCTTCTGCGTTTGCTCCATTTATTAATAAAGCCTAAGGGAAATGCAAAGCAGAAGTTCACAAGCTGAAAAAAGCAAACACTGCTTAGACGGACAGGTTATGATGATCAGCAGGATAACTCTGGGCTGACCTCAAGGGCCTGGCACTGCACAAAATAATCTGTTTGCACAGACAGTGCAAATGAGTGCACTGGTTTTAAAATGAGTGACTTCTTTCCAGATGTCAAGACACCAAGATGAGCTATTCATAGCTCCCTTAGGAGCTTCTTCAACTGATCTTCATAATGAATATGTCCAAAATTAAGGTCTGTCCTACATACTTTTGCTTGAGAATGAATATTTACACGTACCTGCACGCAG
Source organism: Oxyruncus cristatus (assembly GCA_013399855.1). Classification (NCBI taxonomy): domain Eukaryota; kingdom Metazoa; phylum Chordata; class Aves; order Passeriformes; family Cotingidae; genus Oxyruncus; species Oxyruncus cristatus. The sequence goes on from VXAY01004846.1 coordinate 583,102, forward strand.
GCATCCTGCCCTCGGATGGCCGCAAGGTGAGCCGCTGTCCAGCCTCTGACAGTCACAAGGGTTGTGTCAGCTCCATGCCAGAGCAACCAGTGAAGGCACTGCTCATACAAAACCAAAATGGCTTTTATTTAGCTGTTCATATCATGTATCTGAGGCACATTTTAACTAGAATTTATCCGTCAATGTTACGTTTCAAAATAGTACTGTAATACTTCACTATGGAAATGAGACCCCAGAGCATGCCTTAGCCAGATATTTGTGCATTAGAAAGTTACAGGTAAGTTATACTTTCCAGGTTTCACCCAAGGGTACAAAACGTGCAAATAACCTAGTAAATCAGACCCTAGCATTGAATTCAAAGTATGGCTTCTTAATTTTACTCTTCCAGATTTAAAATGTAATCTGTGAGAATATTCACATGGCACGAGGTAAAAGCATTGGAAAAAACAATGCAAACATCCTCACATGAATTCCAGCTAAAATTGCTGGTAGGCAAAATACCATGAACTAAATTTAAAACCCCATGTAATTTATTAGGCTCCTTAGGTGTTTGTAATCCCATCTCTCTTCTCACTCTTCCATGGCCTAGTTTTGTTTTATTCACTTCGTCCAGCAGATACTATTGATTGCAATGGAAGGCTTTATGGACTATCCAGAGACAGCTAGAGGGACAGTTAAAACTTTTTATTATATATTATTATAATTTATTATCTTATTTCAGGCCATTCTTCAGCTCTGGTTCCTCCACTATTTCTACCAAGGAGCTTAGAGACAAACAGATGACAGATAATTGAAAAAAGTCTAATATATCAATCGCAAAGTAGAAGAGTCAAATAAAAAATGACAGAATTTATAAAGGCAGAAAAGGGTGGATAAGCAATTTGTTTCTGGGGCTGACAAAATGATGATTAGCATTTTCTTGACAATTTCTCTACATTGCAGAAGTAGCACTGCACTTAGTATTTCCTGAGTTTAGCAAGAACTCTACATGCTTTTCTCTGGGACATGAATGGCCTTGTTGCTTCAAGATTAGATGGCTGTGAAGACTGAACAAGGAGGTAGCAAGAAGGGCAATGTTGTGTTGAATACAGCAGTTCAACCTTTCTTGAAGTTCAAAACATTCATGCAAGCACCTGCTGATTTCTTCATCATTATTTAACATTTTAATTTATTAACATAAAATGTATTAAGACTACTTCTATAGAGAATGAGGCATGGGACACTGGTAAACAGAATGAACATGTTTTCATGTCACTTTTCATCTGTTTCAATCACTTTCAGAACATTTTACACATTATGTAGGATTTTCTAGGTCCTTCAAGAGAAGAGGAAAACACAATAGAGACAAAAGGAGGTCATGAATCTGGAAGGGAGGCCATAAGGCACATTTTGCTGAGTAAGAAAATCAACGATTTAGTAAAATCTGATGAAGCTGATTAGGTGAAATGCCTTGGGGTTCAGAAAAAAAAAAAAAAAAAGAAAATCTAAAATCTTGTACTTTTGCTCTAAGTGAATATATTTAATGAGAAAAGCAGGCACAGATTATCAATTCAGTTTGACCTAAGCTAGCAATGTTGTGTTCAGCCTCTCTCAAAGAAGGAAATATGAGCTTACCTGTCTGTGTCTAAAAAAAAAACCTGTGACTAAACACTAATGTAATGTTTTACCTCCAGACTTCCAGAGTGGGCAGCACAGTGCAAGGGTGTGAATTTGTGGACTACATCCAGCTCATTAACACCAGCTCCACTCTTAATCATCAATGCAAGCTGTTCTACATCACCAGCTTTCACTGCTTCATGCACACTAGTATAATTTTGCTTCTTCTCGACAACTAGTGAGGAACAATAAAAGGTCATTAGTCAGTTGCTTAAATCAGCAGCATTTAAGAGATAGATAATAAGTGATGAATCAAAGAAACATCAGTGTGACAGCTTCACAAAAACAACTAAAATGTCAGAGTAACATATGATTGAGATTCAATATCAGTGGAATTCCTAAGTCACTGGCTGTTTGTCAGGAACAAAACAATATGCCAAAACCTGAGACACACATGCCCCTCTAGCCCCAGTAAAGGGCCCAAGAGTAAAACCCAGCAGAAAGATGACAAGAAGCACAGTAAGAGCAGGTAGTAGAGATACTCCATGTGCCAGAGCAGGTCCACTCCAAAACTGTCTCTCTTCTTAAACTACAGGTGGGCATCACAAACTCTTTCATTAATCACATTTACAAATGTAACACCAGGAAGGCTTCTCACTTGGGCAAACAAGCTCTCAGCCATCACTTCCCAGGTGCTCCACATGCTGCTGCTGGCTGCCTAAGGACTTAGCACAGCATGGCATATCACACCAGAGGAGAGCAGAGCCTTCACCAAGTGAGCATACAATGTAACTGCTCTTGACTGAGCTACACTGATCATCTTTGGGATAAACTGATGCCCAAATTAAAGGCAGTTCTTTATACAATATGTTAGTCATGCTGTGTTGCTCTCTTGATAGAATTACACTATTGTTCTGTCACAGCTCACTTTTCAGCAGTCTGATATTTTGCTCCCACCAAAGTCAGTAACATTTTCGGTGACCTCAGTGGCACAGAATGAAACTCTAAATGTAGAAGCAGTAGGGTGAAAAAAAAAAAAATTCTGACACCAGCCATAGGATCAAATAACCTGTGTCCTCCCTTCAGGTTTTTCCACTGATTAACTACCTGACTGGAAACAATGGGAGTTGCATATCCAAAACCCCTGGCAACACTTTGATATCTTGACAAAACTTGTAAATAGAAATATGAGATGTAAGCAGATCTAACGACTGAGGAGACTAGCTTCAGACAGCTAAGCATGAACGGAACCTAAAACAATTAGTATTCACCTTCTACAGTAGCCATCATTCCAGTACCAAAAGGTACTAACACTGTTTGATTAGATTTCACGCTGTTAGAAGTTCTGAAGAGGTAGGCTACTGTTTTGCAAGTCAAGCAAGCATAAAACTGTAGGTCTTAAGTTATTAAGTGTCTCAGCTTCTCCACCTGTGGAGAAGAAATGGTAGTAGTAGACTGTTACACAGTTTGAGGTAAAAAATATTAAATAATATAAATGTGATATTGCATGAACATGTTTGTAATATATGTAAAAAAGCACTGAATACAATTAAAGGCAGCCTGTGCAGCTTACCAGTGCCTATTTTCACGTGATCTGTAGTGTGACAGTAGTGCTTAGGCAGATTTGGGTTTGCAACAGAGAGGAAAGAAGGGCTGCAGCTGTTTCAGTACTCCAGGCTGACAGGAACACACCCTGTGTGTGCTGTAACAGACCATCGATCTCGTGAATCCATATAACTCCACTCCCACCTCCCCTGCTCCCCAGGCTGCATCACTGTTTCACTTAGAAACTGTGATTCCATCCTGCAAAATATTGTCTGAACAAACAGCAGCAGCACAGAAACACAGAATAATTCTGGCTGGAAGGGGCTTTGGGAGGTCATCTAGTTCACGTTTCTGAGTAATGTTTAAGAATGTTTTGTAGTTTGAGTTGTTTGGGTTTTTTGTTGTTTGGTGGTTTTGGACTTTTTTTAAGAAACAGTATCACAAGGATATAATTTTCCCACAAGGGAGTAATTTCTCATTATAGCAACTGAGGGTTACAGATTGCAGGCCAATTATACAACTTTAAATCACAGGTAGACCTGGCCGATTACACTACTTGGCCAAGTACTAACGTGTTTAACACAATGTTACACTGCAGCAATTTCAAAATCTTTTTTTTTTTCCTTTTTTGTTTTTTATCCAGAAGAAAGCAAACAACAGGCCCACCAGCAGAAGAAATATTGTCTCCCCTCTCCCTCTGGAGACCTGCAGCTGCATGGAGACAGATGCCCAGGGTGGATGGCTGCATGGCTGCTTGACAGAAGACAAAGGCAGCAGCCCTGGATCTGAAGTTCAATAAACAGCTGTTAACTGGGCAGGCTCCATAGGCTCCATAATTTTAGTGTAATTTCTATTAAAAAAAAAAAAAAGTTATCAAACACTCGACATCCTAGGAGAAAACTTAGTGGAAAAAATTAAGGATTTTGAGATCAGTACCAGCACAAAATTCAATTAAAGAGATTAAGTGAAGAAGAATATGGCTCAGAACAGAGGAAAGAGACAACGTTAGGTGTTACGACGTTCCCCAGCACACAAAGACAATCCCGCACAGCTCGCCTTCGGCAGCAGCTTCAGGGCCGCAGGAGCCGCCAGCCCGGCCCAGCCCAGCCCAGCCGAAGGCCGGGGGCAGGGCGGGAGAGCCCGGCCGGCCAGCGCCGCTCCCCGCCATTCCCCGCGCTTTTGGCGGATATCGGAGCATCCTCGGCGCTGGGGATGTCTGTGTCCCGGCGGAGCCCCGCGCCACAGAACGCGGAGCTACAGGGAGCCCGGGCGCAGGGAGCGCAGCGCCGACGAACCCGTCCCACCCCGCGCCACCCGGGAGCCGCCCCCGGCCCCGGGGCAAGGGAAGGGGGAAGGAGGAGGAGGTGCGGGCGGAGCAGTCTCACCGGCCGGAGCGGGGGCACAGCGGCCCCTCGCAGCACACAGGGCCGGGAGCCACTCCCTCCTCCTCCTCCCCGCCCCGGCGTTGCTATGGGCACCGCGTACGCTTCCCCCGGGCTCGCCCTGCCCTGCCCTTCCCGCGGGAGGAAAATGGCGGGCGGGGCGGGAGAGGGGCGGGCGCGGGGCCGCTGTGCCGCGGGCAGCGAGCAGGACGAGTCCCTTCCCGTGAGCTGCACTGCAGCTGCCTGTGCGTGGCTGTAGCCGCTGAGTGGCTTTTTGCACCTCCAGGCAGCCCCGGGCTAGTGCCTTCATGGCATTCCCCAGGGAGAAGGGTAACAAGTTCTCATCTCTGAACCTCCCAGTGATGCACCGATCAAGACGTATTTAACCAGTTTGCGCTCTCCCCACTGCACGATCGGCCTCCAGTCAAGTTGTATCTTTAATCCCCTTCTTCTCCCAACAATGACATGCCTGCTCCTCAGTTCCCTTAGCCAAAGCCAGCAGGTGCCCCGGGGGGAAGCTGTGTTCCTTTGATGGGACAAAAAGGACCCTGCATTTCCAGAATTCTGCTTCGAGGCAAGATGAGCCCTTCCCAGTCGGATTTACAGGTGTGCAGTGACAACCACATGGACCAAAGAAGATACATTTAGAGTCTAATTATCCTTGTAATTAGAGAGTTGTCATAAAGCCTCTTGCTGCAATGTATAGGTCTCTTTTTTGTTTAATCTCTAGTAATTTTCCCTTTTTTCTAACAGCCTTGAACATATGTACATATTAAAGACGTCTTTGCTCAGTCTCCTCTGAACTTCAATTGGTGTGATTTAGAAGTTTACAGTATTCCAGGACATAAAGTGTCATTTGGGCCAGTGGGCCAGGCTACATTCCTGCTCCGGGAAGAAGTGGCAACAAATAACACAAGTAACTTCCCCACAGCATAGCCAGCAGCCAGATACACCACCTTAAGGACTGACATAACCCTGATCCGTCATGTACTTTTGTTCCTCCGGAGTGTCTCTAACTGAATGGCACTTTTAAGACTGACATCTAGAACAGGGCACACTCACTACAGCTAAAACCTTAATACAACAGTCAAAAGTATCATTTGCATCTTACAAACTGCTTGAAGCCTGGGTGTGAACACGGGTTTTGCTGCCAGTAACATCACCTGTACTGCTGATTATTTCTACCTATATCATGCACTAAGAATTCTGACTCCCAAGTATCCCTACTGCAAGAGTAACACACTAGGAATTGAGTAACACATTGACTTGTGACATTGCTCTCCTACTTTTAATACTTCTGCCTTGCTCCCAACAGCTTTAAAAATACACACTGTACATAGCAGAGTGAATGGAACAAATGCATACTGTCCTAAAACACACAACTATGATTATTTCCAATCCCACAAATGTACCAGCCAAACAGCCCCATTATTGAAAGAAAGAGACGCACACTCAAATCTATGCTTAATTTTATTTATAACATTTAAGAAATATTAACATCTCAGGATATCTGGTTTACCATCTAAGTCCAGTCATAATAAGCAACAAAAAAGAAAATGTTAACCATGTTTCAAATGAGCATTCTTACATTCATTCCCCCCGTAACGTAAAGAGAAGTGTTCAGCTTTCTTAAATTCATGTGTTTGACTAATGGAAAAAAAAATCATTAAAAATGTCTTAACTACCAGGCATCCTGGTTTGTTAATTTTTTTTGTTGGCACTTGTGCTCACCACAATCAAGCACTCTAGTTGGTTTGTTAAATTTTCCCTTTCTACCCATAACTGTCTTTTTGTGACTTTTTTTAAATTATTATTTTGATGTTGTTGTAGTTGTTTTTTTAAACATCCGGATATGTAAGTTTGTTCAAATAAGTTTAAAAAGACAAGAAATCCAGGCTTGTCTGTCTGAGAAGCTCCCTCCCTTGATAACCGACCTATCAGATAACTGAAGGAAGAGACTTGCTTTTGTTTTTCTGAATATTAAGCAAAAATTCATTTTAATTAATTCTAAACTGAAAAAAGTACAGAAACACACTCTTCATTTGATGGTGTGCATAAACATTACACTCCATATATAGCAAAAATATCTTTTATTTATAATTTACATTTCAACAAATGAAAATTTTACATTTTTACATATACCATTAAATTTTCACGCATCTACAGAACTTTCACACAATGACACCTGAAACTGTGCAGGCAGTAAGAAATTTCAAATACAAAAATGTATTTATTAACCAAACAGTAGTTGAGGCCCTGCCTCAGTTGGACATTTTTATTCATATAAAAAGTATTTGCCTTCCAGAATTAACACAGCAGCTCTTCTGTAAAAAAAAAAATCATACCTCAGTTTATTTAAACAGATTCCTCAGGTTCTGTTTTTATATCTGTAGATGCAGGTGTGCTCTCTTCTGCACAGGCAGGAGGGGTGTCATCAGGTTCTTCTTTGATTTTAGGTGAGTCACAGGACTCTTCTGTTTCTTGTTTAACAATGTTCAACATTAGATTTAGTGGATTTTCTGAAGGAGTCTTGCTGGGAGATGGTGTGCAATCGAATGATGATGTCTGCGAAGTGGAAGTCAACGTAGCATTAGCACATTAAAATGAAAATTTTTAGCTTTTTATCCCTTTTGCCTTTTTTCAAAATGCAAACATGTTGATGGACAGGCAATCAAAAGCCAAACTTCTGCTTTACTGAGTTCCTAAGAAAACAAATTTATTTTTTGAATAGCATTGCTTTTTTTCCAATTCCTTTGAAAAGTTACCACCAAGCAGTGATGAAATACTTAACACATTACCATGAACTGTTCCCTTCTATGTGCCCTCAGGGCAACTGTAACTCCCAAAGCATTAAAAATACCACAAACAGCAACACCCAGCTACTTGATTTTTACAAATTCCTAAGATTACGCATGTTACTGAACAACAAATCCATCAAACCATGGCTTTGCTTTATGGCACACAAGTTGTCATGGTACCTCACAACCAGAAATGCATCTTAGCTTATTCTGTATTAGAAACTTGCCACACCCAAGGCCTCCAAGTCTTAGGCAGGAGAAATGGGCAGTGCACTGAACACATCTGCTCCCTGCAAAGTCAGAGATCAAGCAAACAAACTGAAAGCAAAATGCTTCAGAAAGTATGAAGAAGAATTCACTTACATTTTGATAATCTTCGTAACAAGACGGATGGTAAATCTGAAAAAAAATTGTTATATCATTAAATACATAAATTATAGCAATATCACTGGTGATGAACAGAACAGTGTCAATTACACATTAACACACAATTTATCTAGAAAAACTATGGTCTGAGTAGGCCAAGTATGATGTTAAATATACCTGGGAAAAGATTCTGTGATGTTTATTAAGGAAAAGTTATCATACAGAAGCCTGGTAAGTGTTGTGAATTAGAAAAGCCTGGTGAGCATCGGAAATTATTCGTGTACAGCTGCATACAGAAATAACTGAACCAATACCTATAACCATACATAAAGACATCCATTTTTCCTTTAGCTCTGCAGGGTAAGGGAAGGCTAGTGAGCCCATACCAACAAATACCAGGACTAGTGAACCCATACCAAGACTGCAGGCACTTCCAAAGGCTGGGATATTTATGCACTTTGAAGCCAGGAAAACTAAAATGGGAATCCTTCAGAAGAAAAAGAGCACTTGACCTGCCTTTTTTTTTAATCTGTATTTCTTTGGATTTTTTTACTATAAAATAGTATCATATGTAAATAAGATCAGATTACCTTTTCATCTACTCTGATAGCATTCTTCAGGTGCCACTCTTCTTCTTCCTCATCCCAATACTGTTCAAATTGTTCTTGGCAAATTTCACAGCTCTGAAAAATTATTGGAGTAGCAGAGATAAATGAGCTTATTGCAATTTACTGAACACATGAACTTCAAGAACCCAGTAAGAGTCAAGTCTCTTCTAAATTAAGATAAATACATTAGGATTAGAACATAATCCTTCCTCCACACTTTAAAAAACCTTAATTAAAAATTGAGTATGGTCTGCAGACAGAGCAACGATCACCATCTGAATGGTGATCTGAATACTCTTGTCACTTGAGAAAGGTAAGCTTTGCCCTTTTAGCTAGGAAGTCTGCAAAGCACTTTGTAACAATCTAATGCTGTGTTACTGTCACGTAAGACAATCCACTACAGAGATTTAATTAATTTTATTTACAGCATTATCTTCTCTCTTCTCCTTAACCTGCAACTCAAGTCAAAAAAGGCAGAACTTTCAGATGAACATTTTTAGTACTTCTGTGAAAAATAATCAACTTGGGGAACAAAGCACAAAATGTACCTTTTCAAATTAAAACAAAGGCCTTCATGACTTGGTAGTTTCTTAGAAACTCAGTATGTAAAACTGAATTGTAATTTTAACAGCATTTGTATTTGATTACTACATCAATTCATCTACCAAAACAGAGCCAAAAAGCTCTACTGGTTATTTTAATATTGTGGTATTTCCTTCTCCTAATGCCTGTCTTCTACCAAAGAAGAAATTTCTGTGTAAAGGTATCAAAACCCCAGTAAACCCAGTAATTCTTTGAATGATAAAGGACCATCAAAGGAAAAATCACTTGCTCTACTTATTCTTACTATGGAAACATTCAGCAAATTAACACACTTTACCTGTTCCAATTTTGACAAAACCACAGAATGCCAATGGGTGTAGATTTATTTTGTAGATTTCAGTCTACATACAGTAAGAGGAATGCAGTACACCCCTGTGAAGCACCAGATGACTCTCGGTATCAGAACTGATAAAGGCAAGCTGAAACTTACTTCAACTGCTCCAGCTGGTCCAGCAGGGACACTCTGAAACTCCTTCTCTTTTGCAGCTTCTTGTGTCTTCAACACAACCTCTTCGTGAGCTTTTTCAAAGAACTGGCTTTTAGCACGCTCCTCTAGATCTGCTATTTCTTCAAATTCAATCCAGTCCTAAGGAAAAAGTTTTCATTCACACTCAGACATCTTGAAGTATCATATTTAATCAACCTTACTTTATTAAAACTGCAATGCTCCTAAACATGCAGCACTAGCACAGTGCACGCTTTCTGACAATGCTACACTTTAAAAAAGCTTTTTCCAAAAAATCCACTATCCTTTAAATTCCATTCCATTCTCAGTGGAATGAAAACAGTGCAATAAACAGCCTCAAACTGTTTATTGTTCATCATACAATTGCCTTTTGTATTATGACAGGCATTTGCGGACTACTTCAAGTATCTAAGACATGACTGTTTACCATAGGCCAACTCCTGTGATGATGTAAATTTCAGCTGCAACCCTACACCACATACAAAAAGTAAAACATTACAGCCTGTAATTTATCAACAGGAATACTGCATGACTTACTGTTAAACTGTAGTACCATCTCCTGTGTGTAATTTTTCTGCTAACATCTTTTTCTGTCCTATTCTGGCGATAATGCCAATCCAAATGATCTGCATAAACATCTGTCTGTGAAGTAGTGAACCTCATTCCACATGAGTAACACTGAATTCCAGTGTACAGTCGATTTATAACACTATCATAACGCCTACAAAAAAAAAAAAAAAAAAAAAAAAAAAAAAAAAAAAAAGAGATAAAAAAGTCTTAACATTTTTTTTTAAAAAGAAAGAGGTAAGAAGTTTCTCAGTAAGTTTCTTCGTTTGTCTACAAGAGTAAGGGGGAAGCAAGAATCTCCTGCAAGGGTAAAGTACACAATTTGACTACATTCTTCCTGAATTTCATAGCATCATGAACTTAAACATTCAAAAAACAAACAATGGGGTCTTATTAATGATTCAAGAGAAATGTGGTAGTGCTGTGTTTCATGCCTACTAGCTCTTCTAAGCTAATGGTGCATAAATAGCAACGCCTGCATTTGGTTCAGCTTTACAAGCTACCACAAAAGTGGTAAAATTAGAATCATAGAATGGTTTGGGTTAGAAGGGACCTTAAAGATCATATAACTCCAAGCCACTGCTTCTCTGGGCAACCTATTCCAGGACCTCACCACCCTCTCAGCAAAGAATTTCTTCCTAATATCTACTGCAAATCTGTTCTTCAGCTTAAGGCCATTCCCCCTTGTGCTATCACTACATGATAGATGGACTTTTGAAAAGTCCCTCTCCAGCTTTTCTTGTAGCCCCCTTTAGGTACTGGAAGGCTGCAATAAGGTCTTCCCAGAGCCTTCTTTTCTCCAGGCTGAACAACCCTAACTCTCTCAGCCTGTCTTCATAGCAGAGGTGCTCCAGCTCTCTTATCCTCTTGGTGGTCCTCCTCTGGGCTCGCTCCCAACAGGTCCATGTCCTTATCTGGGGACCCCAGAGCTGGATGCAGCATTCCATGTGGGCTCTTACCAGAGCAGAGTAGAAGATGAGAATCCCCTCCCCTGACCTCCTTGTCACACATCTTTAGATGCAGCCCAGGATATGGGCTTCAATACATATAACCTGAAGTAACAACGTGCACCTTTGTGTAAAGGTAAGTTTTCCCGTGTTAATTTTCCCTCTTTTTCCTTTTTTAAAATTCTACAAGGCTAACATCAAACAAAGCAGGTCCACTTAATCACAAAGTAACAGATAAACTTTTAAAAGCTTTCAGCTATCTTGGATTAACTATCTAGTCGCTGCCATGCTTTATTCTTAGTGTTAACTGATTCTACTATACGCACTGTCTAAGTTCTTCAACTATGAAGTTAGTGAGGTCTGGAACATTTTGATCTTCATTCTGATCATCATCTTCTTCTTCAGCAGTTGGCTGGGCTGATGTTTCACTTGCTTCTAGAAAGCATAAAGATATTATTTTACCAAAACTTCTGTACATCATCAGAAAAAAATTATGTGCTTGGGAAAGTTATTTTTATCCAAATACTAATAAATACAATCTGATTATGTTAAAGCACAGGTGTGCAACAGCTAAGTCAGTCATCCTCTAACATTATTTTAAAAAAGCACAGAAGAAACCAAGTCAGAGTTTCAATTTAGGAAAACAGTATTTCACCTCAGCCTTTGGCACTGAAATTCAGTCTTCAGACACACAGAAATATTTCAGAAGCTGAAAAGAACCTGATTATAATCAAGAACAAGTTACTAAGGCAGAGCACCAAAGACAAAACTGACTAGTCTCTATAGCTGAAGTGTATAAATTAAACAAGATACTACACATTTACTCCACCACATGTATTAAATTTCTTCCCAAAAACAAAGTTCTGCTTAAAAAAACCCACAGGGGTTCACAATAGTTCACATACTTAGATTTGTACTTGTGCTGGATAAACTGAATAGTTAGAACATAATGAATCTACATACGTGCTGAAGTGGAATCAGTTTTAGATAATTTGAGGATCCCTGTTTTCAGCAGTTTAGCAAACAATTCATTGACATCAACCTGTCCCAGATGGTTATCAGGATACGAATGTGGAAGGGCTCCTGGGGAAAAACACCAGGAGGCAAAAAGGTTAGCATCAGAAATTGACTTCATTTTTATCTGTGTATTTCACAACACGTTTTTCCTGTTGCCTCTCATTTCTTCCATTTTTTTTCAAATTGTTTATCAACTCTCTTTGCTTTATGTCTAGCATTTGGCTCATTTTTTCCATTGCAACAGCTTCATTCATAATCTGTTCTGAAGTGCTGTCTAAGCTGGTTACCTATACACAGGCATCTACTGGACAGTGCTTACTAAAATGCAGTACTGTCCTCATATTTCACCAAAATCAATCTACTTCATCACCTACTTTAACCATTTATGACGTTTCAGAAGCTTTTCCTTACTAGCCACACGTACACTGGTAATGTCTGCACACCCTGGCAAATGCAGCCAGACCTACAGACTGGTGCCTTCCAGAAAAACAGATCAAAAATGTGGGGTTTTTTTTCAGCATAACTATATACCAAAACCCCATCATTAATGAAAACTAACTAACAAAAGCCTTCAGTGTTTGAGAGAAGTGCCTTAAAGAGATAAAGGTGCTACAGAAACCACACCTACGGCCCCCAAGAGGAGGCTTTCCTTAGCCGACACAGACCTAGTACACCAGGACACCACCAAACAGAACAATCCAAAAGAAATATAAGGAATTATATTGTTACACACCTGCAGGGTTCTGGACGAAACTTCCAGGATTTGGTAAATACTGCTGACCTTGGCCATAAGGTCCTGGTTGAGCAGACATGAGTGAAACCTGTGAAAGTAAACATGTAAGTATTCTTTCTATAACAATGCAATTATAAACTTACTTTTTACATTTTATTATTAACTTCTAGATGTTTCTCAATAATTTTACATATATTTAACTCCTTCAGGACTGAACCATGTCAGTTTGGTATTGAAAGGTCCACAAACTACTACATAATATTTCCCACATTTTCATTTTCCACTAGGAAAATTTCAAAACACATCCTCTTTTTGCCCAACATTGCAAACCCCCCAACACACCTTTTCTTCTACTTACCAAGCCTTCAACTGCATTTTCAAAAAACAGCAATTCCTTTTAAATTGCTCTTTTTCACCAAAACTCAAAAGAAATTCAAGGAACCAGTAAATGTCTAATAACAAATGCCACGATTAATTCTCATCTAAGAACTGAACCAGCATCCACTAAAGACACTCACCTTGAAAGCAAGATTTTTCAGCACATGAGCTACAGTACACTTTAGACAGAGAAAGTTTTTACAACACACTTGTAATAAAAACGTTTGTTTTTTTTTCCTAATCATCTGTTTTCTCCATTTATGAACTGTTAAGAATTTCATCCTGTTAGAAGTCTGCAGAACATTATCTGCTTTTGTACAATCAATTAACTCTTCACGTTCAATTTTTATCCCCCAAATGAAAAAACGCTCTTTAAAATATCTCATCTACTGAAAGAAATCACATCATGTTGACCAATGTAAAGTATCATTTGCCTCTTTTGAAGAGAGCACTTCCAACAGGCAACAGCAAAGACAACTGAACTGATGAAGCAAGCTGGTGCTGAGATAATTTTAAGACAACAATGAAGTTGAACAAAAACATTCAACAACGGCTTTGTCTCTCTCAATTTCCTCCAGTTACAGGTGTTTATTTAAAACTGGTTTGTCAAGAGTGCTAACAGCTGCAAAAAGACAACAAAACTATTTTGGTCCATTCTGATTTCACACCTCCTAGAAAAATTAATCATGTATATTCACTAGCATTATCTTTCATACTTTATATAGAATTCACTTTTATTTAAGTCTAATGAAAACACCAAAGGCTTCCAATTACCTGGTTTTGTTTTCATGTCAAAAATGGTAATTTCATTGTCATATTCTGAACTACAAGGTGATTGCAAACATCCGTTATTTTGTTCAGTTCTTAAAAATATATTCTTAAAACACAGCAATGCATATCCTTCTTAAATTATCTAATAACTTTTTTACCTTGAAACTGGCTCCCAGTCTGCCAGCTCTCCAGAAAAACAATCAATTTTTAGAGGAGGAAAAACTGCTAGTTGTCTACACAAAAATACTTCTGCAAGCAAACTATTTAACGCAATCAATTCTTACCTGATTACTTCCCATTGGCATATTATTGAAATTTCCATATTGAGGACCCTGAAGACCTTTTTCATCGAAGTAATGTCCAGCTGCTCTCAATGGGAAGTTCTGTGCTCCTGGGCCAGCTGGCCCATTGAAATTTGGTCCAGGCGAACCATCAAATATATCAGGTCTCTGGAACTGCATTCCGTGAGTTGGTCCATTGTAGCCCTGGCCAGGATGTTCAACAAACGGACCACCTTGTCCATATGGTGACATTTCTAGTCTTGAGGCAGGATGGTTAGCTACATTTTCAAAACGTGCACCCTGAAGGCCAAGGGGCAAGTCAAATCTAGAGGCTGGCTGGTGAGGTCCATCAAATCTTTGAGGTATGGCTGTTTCAAATCTTGCTTGTGCCTGCTGACCAGGTCCCAGTCTTGGACCAGGCTGTCCATGAATTCCATCAAATCTTTGCAGGAGAGACAGCTGTCCAGGCTGACCATCAAATCCAGCTGCATGACAGCCATCAAATCTCGGACCAGCCCGACCCAGAGGACCATCAAATCTAAGTCCACCAGCTCCCTGGTGCACTGGTCCATCAATCAACCTAGGACCTAGACCTGGCTGACCATGTGGTCCTTCCAATCTCAGCCCACCACCCGACGGCCCATGTGGCCCCTCAAATCTGAGCCCACCACCTGATGGTCCATGTGGCCCCATAGGCTGACCATGTGGCCCCTCAAATCTGAGGCCACCTCCAGGTTGTCCATGGGGCCCCAATGGCTGTAAATGTGGCCCATCAAACCTGAGGCCACCCCCTGGTTGACCATGAGGCCCCAAGGGCTGACCATGGGGTCCCTCAAACCTGAGACCACCCCCTGGCTGACCTCGAGGCCCCATAGGTTGACCATGAGGTCCCTCAAACCTGAGACCACCTGAAGGCTGACCACGCGGACCCTCAAACCTGAGACCAACTCCAGAACCTTCAAATCTAGGACCACCTACAGGCTGCCCTGCAGGCCCCTCAAACCGCAGAGGCCCAAGAGGTCCCTCAAACCTCAGTGGACCTCCCCCACCAACCTGTCCCGGGGGTCCTTCAAACCTCAGGGCCCCTCCCAGCTGCCCTGGTGGCCCATCAAATCTTAGGGCTCCAGCTCCTCCTGCTCCTGCCAGTGGTCCATCAAACTGAGATGCACCTGCCCCCACCAAAGGCCCCTCAAATCTCATTGCAGCCTGTCCAGGTGGCCCATCAATTCTGGAACCTGAACCAGCAGCAGGACCATCAACAAAAGGACTTCCTTGTCCATCTACTCCAACCCTTGCAGCAGCTGGTCTAGGTGAGCCATCAAAGAGAGGTCTGTCTTCCATTAGTGCACTTATCCTCTGCTTTGCTTCAATACCTCCAAATCTAGATCCTGGACTGTCTGGAAACGGTGCTTTTTCTGGATCTTCATACCTAGCTCTTTTGAAACGTTCACTGAATGGTGATCTTGGTTCCTCTCGAACAGCTAAAATAACATAGAACAAGTCAGACAGCCACGCACTAAAATGTTGCCAATAACAAATATAAAATAAAGCAAAATCACATACCAGCTTGCCCAAGAAGCTGCCTTTCTTCACGATTATCAAACCTACAGAGTGCATCTCCATCGATTTTCTGGAACTCTGCTGTGCCTTTCCCCTGTTGCCTGAGAGCATCTCTAAATTCATCCGATTCTGCCCAGCTGTCGTAAGGATCGGAACCTCTTGCTCCTTTAGTAGCACGTTGTTCTTCAAGTCTTCGTCGACTCTCAAGTGGTGACAAGTTATCAGCAAAAGGCCTCGTAGTGCCACTTACAGGTGAGTGTCTCCTTGATCGTTCTGCAAATGGTTCTTTTCTGTCAAACTGTACTCCACGCTTGGCTTTTGCTTGCTCGCATTCTATTCCAGAAAGCAATGCATCAGGTGCATGATAATCCAAAATATCTTCAGGATCCAACAGATCAAGCCTTGACAGTGAATGCTGAACTTGTGTCCTTTTTAGTTTAGCTTTATGTTCATAATATGTTAATTCTGCATCCGATAGAAGAGGTTTCTTTTTCAGACCACATTTTTCCTCTGTAGGGCTATCCCAGACATTACATCTGTGCTTTCCTTCCTGATACTGGAACAGCTGTCGGATCTGATGAGCTACCACGAGGAACTCATCTTGTGTTATTTCACCAGATGTTAAGCGGTCATTGGCCTGTAACATAAAGTTAAAGTTTAGACTTCCAAAAAGAGAAGAAAAGAAAACCATACCCAGGACACTTCTACGTACCTTCTTAAGTAATTCTCTCTTGCTTGCAGATGTCAATTCTTTGGGAATCTGTAAATTGGCATCCACACTTAAACGGTGCTGCTGCTTTGGTGCTCGTGGTGATAAAACTCCTTTACCAGCAGGCCAGTTTTCCCTGTGTCTTTGGTGAGGGGATTTACCAAGTCCTTGGTGTTCATCATTCTGCTGTGAGCTGAAACCAAGAATGCAAAATACAGATTATGTCTTTATTCAGGACATGATTATTACATTCCCACTAGAACTGATCATGGCAAAACATCACTATTGCCTCAGAATCTAAGTATGCATCATTTCCAGATTTCACTAGCAGAAACAAGTTAAACTTATCAATTTCAACAATATGAACACTGCCTCCCAAAGGCAACTATACTGAAGGCAACAGGAGAATTTCCACTGACTTCACACAGAAGTTGTTTAGAAGATAGTAACTTACTTTTTATTTTCTTCCCAACCAGATTTCCACCTCTTGCCTGATTTGGATCCTTGCCAGTTTTCTGCATTCTCCTTTGGATCTGGAGAAGCTTTTGCAGAATGCTGGGTGGCTGTTTCTTGTGGTCTTTCCTCTTGGGCTTTTTTCACTCTCCTTGGATCTCGCACCTCTTGTTTAACATTTCTCTTATTAGAACTTCTTTCATCTCTTGCTGCTTGTGTGCCTTCTTCAACGTGAGACTGCTTAGGGCCTATCTGACGTATCTTGCCAATTTTAGGAGTTGAGGAAGTAGGAGATAAACTCCTAAGTCTTCTTTTAGGTGATCTTCTCTCTCTTCTTTTTGGAGAATGTGTAGATGGTGACCGTGCCTTAGGAGAGCGTGATCGTGAACGTTTTCTACTACTTGATCTTCCCTGTTTTCCACCCTGTTTTTCTGACTCCTCTGTAGTCATGTCTTGTTTCTGAACAGCACCATTAATCACTTTATTTCTGCTCCCCACTGGTCTATGTTCACATATTTTATGCTCCTCTTTTTCCTTTTTCTCTGTACTTCTCCTCTTTTCTTTGACCTCCTCTTCTTTGCCCTCCGACTTATCTTGAAGATGCCTTTTCAGTCTTGGATCCCGCTTACTAATGTCAGACACTTTACTGCTTTCACATTCCTGGCTTTTACTATCTTTAGTATCAGGTAGCTTATTTTTCAAAGGGGATGGTGATTTAGATTTTGCTTTAGAGTGGTCAAGTTCTTTCTTCTGTATTTTTTCACTTGCTTTCGATTTTTCTGACTTTGCAGAGTTCTGCTTTTCACCCTGTGCTGTTTTGTTTGCCTTGGTATCAGACTGGCTGGTCACATTCGGTGAAAATTCTTTTCTATGAGATTGATCTTTAGTATGTGAAGAATGTTGACCCATCCTATTAAGTCGAGGATCCCTGTTTACTATTTTGATATCATGAAGTGGAGGACTTGGGGATGGTTTGTTTTTTTCAGATTGCACAGCAGTCTGATGAGGCGGTTTAGCTGTCATATGAGGTGTGGGAGACATATGTTGTTTGGAAGGTGCTGGAACTGAAGCTATAGTAGATGATCCCTGCTGAACACTAAGAGATACAGCCTGAAATTGGAAAAAATCCAGCATTAATATGCATGCCACAACTCCTACCCAGAGGCACTCATATTCTGCCTCAAATACAGAACTGCAATAGCAATGTCTTGAAAGTTATGAGATCCAGCCATTTAACTGAAAATGACCCATTAACTGCTAATTAATGGATCATTATTATTCTACATTAAATCACAGCCATGGAATATGCTGAGTTGAAAGGGACTCATCAGGATCCAAGGCCTGGCCCTGCGAAAGACACCCCAAAAATCACACCACGTGCCTCAGAGTGTTGTCCAAACGCTTCTCAAACTCAGACAGGCTTGGTGCTGCAACCACTTCCCTGTGGACCCTTTTCCAGTGCTCAGGCACCCTTTGGTGAAAAACCTTTTCCTGATTTCTAACCTAAACGTCCCCTAACTTAGCTTCATGCCATTTCCTTGAGTCCTGTCACTGGTCATGAGGGAAGAGATCACATCAAAGAGAAAGCATTAAAATAATGCAGTATCGTTACAAAATATCAAATTCAAATATAATGGAAGATCAGTACTACAAAATCAATATTGCAAACTACATAACTTGGGTACACGTTCTAATTACAGCATTAGTTCTTCTATATAAACCACATGCTCTAGGCAACTCAGCTGCCAAGTATCCTATTTTCAGACTTCTACACTTCAAACATGGTTTATTTTGGTATTGTCAACTGTCAACATAGAAAGACTTTCAAATAAGAACGTAAAACAATACAGCTCAACCACCACCTTTATATGGCAGCATCAAACCAACCTGACCTAGTGAGTAAAATGACTTTACCTAGAACAGGCTTCCTTGCTCTTTAAGAGCAAATGTATTTGAGAAAGCCAGGCTTGCTGCGAGATGTAAGAAGAAGTGGAAGGACCACAGTCATCATTTTGAAGAGAAGTTAAAAACAAACCAGAAGAATTTCAGGTTTTTTTACCTGTAAGTGTAATTCTTAAGGTTTTAGGAAACAAAAACAGTTCAGGAACCCCAGACCACCTTGCATGGCTCTAGTAGTCCCAGAAGAGCTACACCTGCCTAATATGAGGGAAAAACAATATGCTGTACTTGCCAGTACAGTCAAGTACTGTCCAAAAGAAACTGAGACCCAACTATGAAAGTTTTATCAACTATCCTACTCACCAACTGTGCTTTAGTCTGTTCCAGCTCCAGCTCTAGTTTTTTTTGCTGAAGTTCTAACAACTGCTTTTGCTTTGCAAGCAATTGCTGCCTGATCAGTTGCTCCTGTGTCAAATTCTTTTGTATTTCAGGAACAGCTGGAGGAGTAGAGGCACCAGAAGTGACAGCAGAGGTAGGTGCAGTAGATTCCTCTGGCTAAAAACAGAATTTAAAAAGTTACATTTAAAATCCTGATGGAATCAACTAAACCCATCTTCTTTCAGTGTTATCATGATCTGGGAGCTAGTCTGTATAGCAGCTATAATTGGCATTTTTTTGCCCCACTACAATTTGCCTGCTGTGACAGGTGTACATCATTTAAGATAAATTCATCTGTGTTCCAAATGCTAGAATACAATTTCAAAATTCAAAAAATAAACCCTTCAAATATTCTGAATTCATAAATTTCTCTTACCTGTCTACAAGGGGAAGATACTTAATTTTTAATATACTAAATTGTCAAAAAGCAGCATACAAACAATGAAAACCACACGTATTACCATCTGTTCTTACAGCAGGCAGAAAAACTTACCGATTTATTTAAAAACTTAGGATTCACATGGATGCTAGAAGTATTCACATTTGGGGGCAGAGGTTTAATTGGCCAGGCAGGATCTAATGAGTTGACTCTGACATCAAGTGCATATAGTTTCTTCAAAGGAAAAATATCATCCCATGTGGAGCGTAACTTAAATAAACTTTTCCTAGTATTTTCATCCACCTAAAACAATAAAACAATTCTATGGCTTGTTAAGTTAATATAGAACAATTTCTTTAACTTCTCTGTAGAACTTAAGATTTCATTCATTTCCTATATCTATCAACAGTTTGCCATTTTAACATATTGAACTTGCTACACAGAATTTATAATCGGTGCAGACCATACACCTCTACCAGTGGGATCAGTAACAGACGCTCAAATGTGGAATTGTTGTTTCAAGGCCATTTGAAGGTTTTATTGTGTATTACCATTCTCTGAGAATTTTCTTTCAACTTTTCCATTAGCAAAATTCTCACTTTACTGGCCCAATTTCTGTGGAAAAAAATACAGTAACAAAAATTTTGAAAGGCAACAGCCTTTTGAGACATTACATTATTCAAGAGTTTGTGCTGAATGGAGTATGACAATGACAAACAAATCAAGAAAAAACACACTCTGAAGAGAAAAGGTGTTTTACTCAGCTGTTTAGTCACTGAAGGATTTTTTTTTTTAACAAATGCAATAAAAGGGGTATTAGCTAAAATGAAGTTACTTATTACTTCAGTTCAGCTGCAAAATTAGACCCATCTAAGAGTCACAGACGAAGCATACTTGTAGGACCAGAGGCCCATTTTATCTCTTCACAAACAACTAGGTTTGGATTATCTCATGACAGCTAATTGAGAAATTTACAGTAAAGCAAAATTTAGTTAATCTCGTAACTTGAGTAGTTCAATAAACAACAAATGAAAAACATTAGAGGACAAAATACATGCAGCTGTCCTAACGTCAAAATTCCAATTCAATCATTAAGGTATTGCCTATTTAGATGATTTTTGCTGGAGTTTTATTTTTAAGATGTTACAGCAAGATGCAGAATAGTCTGGAAAGTTTGGAGGTTCTTTTGGGGAAGAGCAGGAACTTCAATAAAAATAATTCATACTTAGCAACTGAAGTATGCCTTTATTCAATGAAGTTCACTGCAAAAGGTGCAGAAATGACTGAGCACAAAGTTTCTGACTCCATCAAGTGTCTAAAGATACCTCAGTGACCATTTACTGATAAAATGAAATTTCTAACAATATCTGTACTGGAATTCTACTTACATCTCTTAACATGGACAACTAAGCTATTAGAAATGACTGCCACTTTACACATTCATTTAGTACACATTAAATAGCTCTAGTAGCTTAGTATGAGTGTTAACATATAAAACTCTGAAGATTAGTTATTATCCAGCTGCAACATTAAATGCAATTCAGGATAAGAGCATTCTCAGTTTAATACTGAAAAGACAAATAAATATACCTCTCTACTCTACACAAAGGAGTTTATGTCTTCTACAATCACGACAACAGTCTATTCCTTACTTTATCATGCACTTTATATCTGAAAACCATACAGTATACTGCGATCTCAGATCCTTGCTGATATGTAATGATAAATATGCAAAAGCTCCATTCATCTCACTCATATGAGATGCCACTTTCTTATAACATACAGGAGAACACAGAAGTTAACCCTACTTTTCTGGTCCAACTTAAACCCATTTAAGTCCAGCCTTTCAAAACCTGGACTCTTGAGTTTCTTACTGAGGAATATGCACAATTACTTCACTGGGTTTAAAGCTAAGAGCCAAAATTAAAAGATACGGCAGCAGTTTTCAGTGTTGAATGAAATTAAAACACCTATTTATAATTTAATATAGTAATGCTAAGATCCTTCTCCCCCCACACCCCCAGACCGATTATTTTCAGACCAGTAAGAGAGAACCAGGTGTCAGTACGACTCACTCTTCAGTTTAAGCACTCATCCTGCACTATGTGAATTATGTAAATCAGATAAATCTAACTACAGGAGAGAGAAGCTTTGAGAAATCCACAAGAAACTGATTCTCAGTCTATTCTTGGCATAAAGACTATTAACTATCTTAAAAATAAACCAACAATTCGTAATTAATTGGTCTATAAATTACAAAAAGTCCATCCAGGTAAGCAATCAATGATGAAAATATTGTTAATAAAATCTTGCCTGGACAGGAAAATTACAGATGTTTATAAACCAAATTAACTAATACTTTGCATCTTTCAGCTAACATGTAATTTACATGCTTGACAGCAAAAAAGAATCATTCATAGTATACAGTACTTAGGGTTTATAAAAAAACAATCAATTTAGTTTACCACCCAAGAAAACCCAAACCTGAAAGCATGTATTTATTTTACCAGGAACAAGTTTTGCTTAGAATACAGTACTTTTCTGAAAATATATATACCTTTTCAAATACACAAATAAATGTAGCAACTAGGTTTTTAGTAAATGCAGTGAGATACTCTCTTCCCACATTCTTGACAATGGAATCCATTAGGTACATAACGGGGAGCTTCTCTGACGCAGGAGCCTGGAGTAATAAGAAGAAACTGAGAAGTTTAGTACAACAAAAACATTTTAACATTTTTTAATAACGGGATTACCAATCCCAGAAATACAGACCTCTCTTTTTGGTTGCCACTATAAACACCAAGGATTTTTGTGGGATTTTTTGTTTATACAAAAATTTTATCTGAAAAAGGGACACTCAGTTCAAAGTATAATGCAGTGGGTCTATCACAAAAAAAAAAAAAAAAAAAAGGAGCACCTTAGGTTATTTTGTTTGCATAACAAAGCTTTGGAAAAAGGAAAAAAAATAGAGGGAAAAAGCAGCCCCCAAGACAGTATTGCCACTAGTGTACCGAGTGTAACCTTCCACTTGAGAAAGTAACTAAGCAGGAAACCATCGTTAGCACTTCAAGGAACTTCTAAAAAATTGTTTATAATTAAAACCTCCTGGATGTGTTTTTCTGGATTTCAAAGAACACAAATTAGACTTCTGGCAAATAGCCCATATTAGTGAACTTTTGTAGCTGTAGAGTATACGTAGAGTATCACAGTCTTCTTAAACTACATGCAGAATACGTTGCAACTATTTCACTGTAATCCAAACACACAGAGCAAGGAGTCCCATTCTCTCTCGGCACTTGCAGATGGCGACGGTTCAGATTTCCAGAATGCATGCAAAGATGCAGTCAGAACAGAGTTCCCAGTCCGGGCAAAAATCAGTCACGTAGTCAACCAGGTAAGTGCATAGACTAGCTCAGGAACTGCGATCACCATTTCCACAGAAGGGAGTCTTCAAACTCTGGACACATCTTTGTTACAAGAGGAGGCTCGGTTTTTGTTGCTGGGGTTTAGTTGGGTGTTTTTAAAATCCTTTTTCAAAACCCAAAGCAAGTTGTGCAATAGAGTTGTGGTAACCCTGGACTCCTACAGCCACTTCTAATGTACAGAAAGCACTACTGGACCAATAAAGTGATTTTAATGCCTACCAGTGGCTTTCACAAAGCGGAAGGCACAGCAGAATTCCAGAAAACATCAGCCAGTACGCAGACTTGCTGAAGAGGACAACATGGAACATAACACAAGCTGTGTGTGTTGACCATGATCCCCGTAGAAGAGCATCCCCTTGTAATACTCTAAGTCCCAATTACCACCCAGTAAGGATAAAACCAGAACAGTTTCACATACTGCTCATTTTAAACAGGATAGGCTACTAGGTTAATTAACAACACCTTACTCTGCAGCTCCATTACCCAGACAATTGTGTAGAACAGCACCGTTTCAGATTTAATTCCTTCCCTTTTGAGGTGGTTCATAGAAGGGTACCCCCTCAACAATATGGGCAAATCACAGTGTTTCCTCACTCCTGAAGTTGTATTAATTTACCATAAACTGAAAGTTATTATTGAAGAGGGCAGAACTCTGTTAGTTGGGGGACAGAGGGGGCACACTGCCTTTGAGCAGATTGAAAAAAAGGTAGGAAGAGGCAGGTGGTGCATTTCATACATATAACAACAGAAAAATCAGCTAAGTTAGGTAAAACCAAGTGCAGCACATTGAAAGCCAATCTTACACTGCGACATAATACTGATCTGTAAACAACCTAATATGCAAGTGTTAGAAAAAAAGCATCACTCTAGTCTCAGAAATCAAAGACTGTGGGTCTGGAGCTATTTAAAATGTCTGTGGAATACTGGTTTCTTCTTTGAAGTAGTCTGCACAATGGCACATTAAAAACACTACTCCAGTTCTGAATGCCTGCCTTTATGAAAAAAAACACAACAGCGCACCATTTCTGACTTTTAGTCAGCTGTGTTAGCGACACAAAGAGCTGTCTTAGAAGTACCTATGCCTGATAGCTACTCACAGGGTATTTTATACTCTTCCATTTCACTCATGTATGGGAGTAGCTCACAGTACTCAGCTAAGCTTCAAGTCTGAGATGCTGGGGAACCATTAGTAGCAAAAGCACTGTAAAAAAATTTAAATGTCCCTTTCATCCTGCATCAGACTGTTAAAAGCACTTATATATATATATGGAAGCACCCTAATCTACTAAGGAAGTCTACTTCAAACTACGAC
The DNA here is from genome assembly GCA_013399855.1 of Oxyruncus cristatus. Lineage (NCBI taxonomy): Eukaryota > Metazoa > Chordata > Aves > Passeriformes > Cotingidae > Oxyruncus > Oxyruncus cristatus. Next base: position 607,338 of record VXAY01004846.1, read on the forward strand.
ACAGAATAAAAAGCTTAGCAGTGTCCCCTGCTTCAAATGTAAGCTATTCAGGCATCAACATGGTAAGAACTGTGACTTAAATATGGTTGGAATATTTAAGTCTTCTCTTTTGGAAATGTTTATTATGTCAAGATATCTAGCATGTATTTCAATAACCACAAAAGGGAATCCCAGACTGGAAAGCATTTTGTTTTCAGGAGGTCTATGCAATACCCTCTAACAAGAAAGATCCTGCAGGACACTAATCAAAAGGCAGGGAGGCGCCGCATAATCACCAGAACGTAGAAGAACACTAACTCTGAGCTCATCAGCATAATATTAAAGACTTCATTACAAAACTCCCACTGTTCCTTCAAATAACGTAGGAAAGCTATTGTTGGAAATGTGTGGCTTTTTTTTTTATTAGTTTCCTAAAAGATTTCAAGTTTAAAGTAATATCTGGTAATTGAACCCCAAGTCACAAGCTTGTGCAAAAACTCCTTTAAAAAAAAAAACTTCATATACAAAATGGGTCTTGGAAATAAATTCTGCACTATACAGTGGTAAATAAAAAGACAAATACATATTTCACACTTTTTATTTACAAATTTTATAATATCAGTCACACATTTCAGAACCATTTATTTAATTGTAAAGCAGACCACTCAAGTTTTACACTAAACAAACTGTCTCCAGGCAACACTTTTTAAAAAGTGGCTTAGTAAAGGAGATCACTTTCCCAGAAACAACTAAAAACTTGCCTTGAATAAGCTACAGTCACAAACAGTAACTAGGCATAACTAACCATTGATACAGGTTTTAAGACATCTTTTTTAAAAAAACCCCACACTTCAGGGCAGGTTCTAAATCAACCAGAAATTTAAAAAAAAAAAAAAATGACAGCATTGTTATTCATCACAAATCATTTTATACACATCCACTGCCCTTTAGGAGATATAATGGTGAGAGCTATTAGATTATGAGGTCACCTCCCCAAGGAATGGCAAAACTCAGCCACTGGCAGCATTTAAAACTAGACTGGAAGTGGTCTGTGGCATACTAAAAAGACATCCTGCATTGATAGAAAGACAGATTAAGTAACTTAAGAGATCCTTCCTTCCCTCCCCCAACATTAGGTAGTACAATTCTCACCATTATAAACCACGATTTAAAGCCAAAGGAAAAAAGCCTTTTAACACCTGAGATCAGAGGGAGCAAGGGAAACAACGAGGGAGGGGTGGCTGGCACCAAGGGGGATTGAAAGAAAAACCCTTTTCTTACAAAATGCTCATTAAAAAGGTGCTGTAAACTCCCATCCATGTGTAGTGGCTGACTGATGTCAGCAACTGCCTGGGTTGGGCTCAGAGGGAGCCTCCTCTTTCCCTTTTTATATCATGTGCCTTTCAGACGCCATGTTAGGATCCTACAGGCTGCTGCAGTTTCTACTGTCAGGGACAATTTCTTCTTCCCCATCCTCAACCAATAAACTTCTCTAGCTAAAATATATTAAATATGCACACAACACTGGCGTTACTCAGGGCACAGATCACCTGAAAGCCAAACAGATTATCCCCAAGCCCCCAGAATTTTCTCTAATCAGTCAGAGCAGAACAACCCCACCACCACCACCACACATACTTCTCTATCCGGAGAAGACGACCCACAAACTTTTCTATACGATAAGGGTGCCCCCCACCCCCCCAATTAATCTCTCACGGGGACCGCGCTGGGAAAATGGCCTTAACTGATACTTAAAGGTCACTATGTTTAGCCCTTCAGAAACGGACAACTTGCGTTCTATAAACTTAACCTTATTTCCCTTTAAACTACCCCCCAAGAAAAAAACAACCCTCCATAAGATCTCCCGACTCAGACCCTCTATAATGATTGCAACATTAACCTACTGTCCAAATCACCTAAATCCAAGGGTTTAGATACCAGATTCGGACACCGAATCCTGGCTCCATACAGGGGGAAAACCCAGCTCCAAGGGCGCGGAGGTGCAGCTGCCCAGTCACTGCCGGGCCGCCATGTTGTGCCTCGTATTTACACGGGGCTCGCACCGCGAGCCACGCTCCCCTGCTCTCACAGCTTGTCCTGGGACAAGTCCCAAACCCTTTCCTAATCCCAACAGGGTGGTGTGGGGGCTGCTCCCCTCCCTCGAGTCCCCTGCTCCCTATGCGATGGGGCAATAGAAGCAAAAGCCTTAAGTTCAGCGAAGGAAGAAGGAGCCCCCACCGCTCCCCGCCACCTCGCCCAGTGCACCCTAATCCCAGCTGGGAGACACTTCCCTCTTCCGCCTGCTTCCCCCACGGCGACCCCCTGCCTCCTGGACCCATCCGAGCCCCCGGCACCCTCCAGCTCTGTCCAAATCCTCTC
>VXAY01004846.1:609927-622260 GCA_013399855.1 Oxyruncus cristatus
CAGTATAGGTAGGAGTAGTAGTCGGTGGAATATAAAAACCTTGGCGATTTGCGCCTCGATCAGGGAGACGATGTCCTTGGCGAAGGGCACGTTCTCCTCGGCCAGGATGGTCAGCATGTTGATGTGCGGCTTGCTGTTGAACGTCAGGTCCTCCAGCGACGACTGGTAGTCGCGGCACGCGTCCTCCCGGGCCTCGCTGCTGCCAGCGCTGCTCTCCGGGGCCGACATGCTGCTCGGACCAGGACCCGACCCACCGACCGACAGCCCCCTCCCCGCGATCCCCCGCCGCCGAGCGATGCCGATGCCGCCCCCCCGCCGCTGCCGCCGCTGGGCTCCTCTACCGCATCCTCCGCGCCGCGACTCCCGCTGGCTGCGCTGCCGGTGCCGGTGCCGCCGCTCCTCCGGCCGCCGCCGGCTCAGCCTCGGCGCTCACAAAATGGCGGCGGCGGGCACGGCTCGCGAACCGCTTCCCGCAGCCGTTGCGTCATGTGAAATTGTGCTCGGGAGAGAAGCCAGCGCCTTGGAGGGCCCCTTTTGTTCGCCGGCCGCGCCCTGATTGGCTGGCGCCCCGCCTGCGCGGCTTGCCATTGGCTTTTCCGTCCGCACAGCGGTCTCCGATTGGCTGGCACCGCCCTTCCTCCCCGCTGACGGGCTCCTGCGCTCAGGTCCCGCTCTCGCACCCGCGTCCCGACTCGCCATTGGCGGCGTGTCCCGGCCCCGCCGCTCCGGTCACGCCCTGCCTCTTCCTCTCGCCTTCCCGCGCCGCCCTCGGCGCTGCTTGGTGCTCCCGGCGCAGTCCCGCCTCCGTGCCGGACTTGCCCCCGCCCGCCGGTGGCTCAGCCCCAGAAGCCGCTCTCCGATCGAGCGGCCACTTCCGGGGACAGTAGATTTTTCTTACCGGCTGGGAAGTGACCGGACGAGGGGTAGTGGCTGTGAACTAAAACACAAGGAGTTTCACCTCAACATGAGGAAGAATTTTTTCACTTTGAAGGTGGCAGAACATTGGGCTGCCCATGGAGGTCGTGGAGTCTCCCTCTCTGGAGACCTTCCAAACCCCCCCGAACACTTACTGTGTCACCTGCTCTAGGTGACCCTGCCTTGGCAGGGGTGTTGGACCAGACGATCTCCAGAGGTCCCTTCCAACACCAACTATTCTGTGTTTCTGTAATCCATACGCCTCAGCAAGCGTCTCGGCCCTCCCTGTTTTTCTGAAGCCCGTTCTGTCTTCCACCTTTTACGTAGTCCCCCCTTGCACCAGTGTTTCCGGGTCTAAACAGAGCCAGGAGCCACAGGAGTGAGCTAGTAGTAGGGGAGATCTAGAGAGAAAAGTAACAAAACCTGCCTTTCCTTAATCATGAGATTTGCCCAAAGGTATCTCTTTTAAGTGAACTCGCTTGCAAAGCATGTTCAGGTACAGCCATTCTTTCCCCCCACTGCATATTCCTGAGTAACTGTGGACAGCTGTCGGCATTTGAAAGCAGGCAATGGGTGAATGCTTCATTAAAATACACTGCAAAAAACACATCATGTGAGATCATGTTTGAAATGTAAATTACATATATATGTGCATATACATATATATTCACATATATATTCTGCAAATATAGTGGAAAGTTAGCAAAGACGAAAACCTGACCAGCTTCTTGTAAAAGCTGCCGTTTGTCATTTTATCTGGCTGCAAATGTATTTTACTTTCTGTCTTCATGTTTGTATCCCCTTTCTGAAAAACAGGGAAGGAGGGGACAGGAAATGCAACAACAGCTTTTATTTGCCTGTTGAATTGCATATTCATGTTTGTTCCTGTAAGCCTTGAAACGCTGTACTTTGAACGCACCGCTTCACCTTTACAGTGTGTCACCACGAGATAAGAAAATAAAACTGAAGTTTCTGTGTCTGGCTGACCAAAGCTGGAACTGCAAGGCCTCTTCTAAGCATAATTATTAGCAGCTATTTGAAGACCCCCTGTCCATGAATAATATTAATTATGTACCAGGAATCACGCCATAATGTGCACCCAGTTTATTTAGCAAAAACAGTACATAATGTTCTGCTCCTAGGGGAAAAACATGGGGGCGGGGGAAATGCTTCTACTCTTCAAACCACTGTGTTTGTAAGTTAGAATGCTCATTCTTACTAATTACAGGAGCAAAACCAACAATATAAGCAAAACTGCCTTGATGAAGATGTCACGTGGTCCAAGGCCACCCTCAAAAACAGATTTGCTGTTTACTGATCAGGAAAGGACTGATACGACACAAACCAGTTTGCTACCCTCCAGAACACAGTCTTTCTGAGGCTGAGTACACCTAGTGTGCCTGAGCAGATCTAGTGTTTCAGTGTATTATTAGTTTGTCTTTACTAGTCTTCATGTGAAGCCAGTGGTACCTCAGCAAGGTCTACAGGGTGTTAGTGAGAAGTTGCCTGTGAGGCCCCCATGCTGATGAGTTGTGGGAATGCTCTGTGCTCCAAGCAATTTTTGAAACAACTCATTCAGAGTTGTACAGAAATGCCCATTGAGTCTATCCTTGGGCACTCTAATGAAAAGTAGTTTATTGTTACAGGAATTGGGTTGTACCAGCAATGTGTGCAGAGTGTGAGTTTACTGTGCCTGCGAAAGCACGCCTCATACACGTGTTCTTGAAAACACCTCCCATCAAAAGAAGAGCTTTGTTGAAAGCATCACTTAGAAATGCTTCTCATACAGCTGTGTCCCATTGCTTCTTACACGAGTTGACATAGCTGTCAAATACAGTTTGGATATTTGGGGTTTGGGCTTTTTGATAGACACAGCTATGAGTTTTGCCGGTATAAAGCCCACTAAAAAGCCTCCAGACTAGACCCATATATAACCCACATGACTTGAGAATCACCAGCGATGGATAATTAAAGATATTTTGCTGAATTGTCATGAAATTATAGTACTATGTAACAAAATATATGAAGGAAAGATGTCTTTCAAGATTTTATTACATTCCAAAACATCTGTAGTTGAAAATACTCATACTTCTGTTTATGCATGAGATTATTTTTCTTGGGAATTTTAATAAAATTACTTTAAGCTGCTTTATAGCTAGGCAAGGATAGAAAAAAAAAAAAAAAAGGATCTCTAGGCACCCAGAAATGTTCTTGCTGCTTTTCATTCTGGAACATTTAAAAAAAAACTAATTGAAAATGCATCTTTTTTGATGGGTTAGGAAAAGGAAAACACAGACACTAAAGAAACAAACACAGTGTAGATTTTTAAATATTGGTTTAATGAGATGTAAATTACCGCTCTGTATATGAGCTGAAGTCCTTTGTTCTCCAGCCAAAATTCTCTTAAGGAAGCAGACAGTGTTCCTCGGTGGGCCTCCCAAAGGGTGTAAAGCTTTATACTCTCTCTCGTCAAGCCTCCAAAGCATCTCCGCTGTCATCAGCCTCACACGCTTCAGTAGCTGATTTGTAGAACAGCCTTGACTAGAAAGTTTGCCAATGTAGTTACAGTAGAAGACCTGGTAAACCCTCCTAGAGGCGTGATCCAATTTAAATTGCTTTTATAACTCTCTATTGCTTACACCAGTACTGCAAAGGATGTTTTGCCGTTGAAAGTACACCTGTGGATTGCCAGCCAGCATAGCTGTATTGATTGGTGAATGTTGTTACAGTCCTGGTATTACTAAATCAGCAAAACTTTTAAAGATAAACCAAGCCTCCATCTTCTGCCAGCCAGATTACTCCTTGTCTGTGTTACACAGGTCTCACACAGCTTCCCTCACTTTTATTCACCTTTAGAGTTGTACCTTGGTGACCTCTGAACTAGTAACCACAAGCCTTTTATAATGGGATTATCTCCCATTTAGAGCTAAGCACCTAGGTTGCTCTGAATGCAGAGAGCCCAGTTTTCTTCATAAGGTCAAAATGTAGGAAATGCTGGAATTGCAGATTTGTGGAAGCACAAAAAATTTCCGTTTACTTTTCCAGTGTCTGGTGGTGAATAGAGCTGAATTGGAGATGCTTGATGAAGGAATTATATACTAACATTTATGTACTTAGAAATTCTGGATATTGTAACTTTTCTAATATAGTTTGGGTTTCACAGCCTCAGAAATTCTCAAGGTGTCATAAATACCTTTAGTAAAAGATCATTTGCTCAGTTGATAATTAAGAAAAATTCAAATACTGACATACTGAAAAATATGTTTAGTATGTCTAGACAAATGTACTAACCTGTATTGCCCTTCAAAGCTTTGCAAGATAGTCCTGACAGCTTGTAATCTCTGTAACATTTCCATTATGATGGGTTCATCTTTACAGTAAGGCAGACAGATCTCAAACAGCAATGACCCAGGATCAAAGGCTAAGAACAGATAGGAAAGGAACTGTTGAGTCTACATGTTCCTGCCTTGGTCAATCTACACAATCTACACTGTGGGGGAAAAAAATGGCAGTGTCTTAGTTACAGGGGCCGGGACCAGTTTATCACTGTGTGGGTATAACCAAAACTGTGTATTCTACACCCTTTATGTGAGTTTTAATGGACTGTTAATAATGGATCATTTGCAGCAGCTGCCCAGGGCACACCTGTCACCTCAGGCTACAAAATGGGCGTTAAAGAACTCTGCGAGGAGTGTTTCTTTGTTTTCACACCAACGACTCAGCTGTGATAACTCTCCCTGGGGAGGCATAAGCACCTTCACACCCGGCCTGAGGGGACAACTCTAGTTATGGGTACCGGACTGGCATAATAGGCAGCTGCAACGACGTAAACTAACAAAGATTCCAAAATATCCCATGACTTACAGAGTTAAATCACCCACTGTGAAACTCCCCGCCCTGGAGGAGGTACTGGACATTCCCATCTGAACCAGAGCATATATGATCTTGGGGTTTTGGGACTTCTGGTATGACTTGTAGATCTAGAGGAGGATCAAAATTTCAACAGGACTGCAACCATCATTCAGAGCAACAGGTTTTCCTTTCCTTTTACTTTGCACCCAGGGGTGCCACATGGTGCTCAGCACAGGGGCTGACGAAGACTGTTCTGTTCTTGTCCTGGGGTACTGGATTATACATCTGTCTTTGTGGGTTAAAACCAGTTTTTCTCTGTATTATTGTATTTATTGTAATCTTTTTAGTAAATTGTAACTCTGATTTATAATCTCTCTTGAGCTGAGTTCATTTCTCCTGTTGGTTTACTTTTAAACCAGCACAGGCATTTTCATAGTATTATCAAACCTGGCATTTGGTATGTGGATATAGCACCCAAAGATGTGACAGTGAGCTTTTGTGAACCACATCCTTATTTACACTGAATCTAACTAGCTGGGTTACCGATAAGAGCCTGACTACAGCAATGTTCCTGGTTCTAAAGAATTGCTGAGTTCCCACGAAGACTTGTGTAATCTTTTGAAACCTCATGTTGTCACAGCTAAATTGTTACGGGTACCTGGGTCGACATACTACCAGCTCACCTTCTGAAATGACATCTTGGCAGGTCTTAGGAGACTGGAGGACTCAAAACCCAGATAGTATTTTATTCTAGCACTTCTGTGTCATCCTCAGCTACCCAGACAGATATTTATTACTATTCGCTGTTAGCTGTGACTGGATGACATTTTGCTGGGCAAGGTTCTGGGTTGCTACAGAAACTGTCTCTGCAGATCCATTCAATCAGGCAAGGCTCTAGTGACAAGACTCATGCTTTCAGCAGGAACATAAATAATTCACATTTTTGCTGGCCAGCTCTCTGTGCTTTCCCTACAAGCAAGCTGGCAGCTCAAAGGAGAGCAGCTGGGATTAGTTGGAACTCATATCTAGAGAGTTAAAGGCATGTTAGGAAGTATATTATATTTTGGAAACATTTTGCTTCAGAGCCTAATTTTTTTTGAGAAGGGCAACACCAGCAAGACTGTCAAGTGTTTTTCAGAGAGATAATGGAAAAGACTCTTCATTTAACTAAACCTACTCCTATCACATCACATCACATCACACTCCCCCAGTTATCCCTCAGTGCAGTACAGCAGCCAACGAGGCAGCTGGCTTTCTCACCGATAAAGCACACAGTCACGTAACTCCACGGAATTAACCTGGAAAGGATTCCCTGGTGTTTCAGATTTGCCTGGCTGTCCCTACCCATGGACAGCTGTTGGCACAGTTATTACTGGGTAACCATAACAGGGAAGGATCTACAACGTTTAAGTGCTGTTTAGGCATGGTGCTGGAACTGCTCATTAAAACTTGGTGTAACTACTACAATACTTCTACACACAAAGTCAAGAGGATTCCCTCCATGCAAGTTGTATACCCTTCTCACTCTGACCTTTCCCACCTATGCAAACTATCCGTCCAGTATTTAATCCATCTCCTTCTCAACTATGCTTCTGCTGTTCAGTTCTGGGAGTTCAGCTCTTCCTTCCGCAACAACAGCATCCCCTTTTGCAACTATTTTCAATGAATATGTGATGAATGTCATCAAAAATAGGATGAATGTCAATAAGTATGGGATATATGTCAATTAATATTGGAAGATGGGAGTCCGCAGCAGTGTTTGGATGAGCCAAGGTCTCATCCAACTTTAGCAAGTCAATCGCCCAAGATTTTGTGAGTAAATTCCATGTAATTAAATAATGTTTAGGTTGTATTAGTGTTTAATGTGACTGCAGCTAGTCTAGCCTCAGTCATGGACTGACCTTTTGTTTCTGTTACAGTGTGGCCTGATAAAAAGTCCTTTAGCTCTTACATGTTTGCTGGTTTGGGCAGGGGTAGAGTTAATTTTCTTCACTGTGGCTGGTATGGGACTGTGTTTTGGATTTGTACTGGAAACAGTGCTGGTAACACAGGCATGGTTTTGTTACTGCTGAGCAGTGCTTACACAGAGTCAAGGCCTTTCCTGCTCCTCACCCCACTGCACCAGAGGGTGGGCTGGGAGTGCACAGAGAGGGAGCACAGCCAGGACACCTGACCCCAACTGTCCCAAGGGATATTTCAGACCATATGGTGTCATGCTCAGCATATGGAGCTGGGAGAAGAAGGAAGGAAGGGGGGGATGTTTGGAGTGATGGCATTTGTCTTCCCAAGTCACCATTATGCATGATAGAGCCCTGCTCTTCTGGGAATGGCTGAACACCTACCTGCCCATGGAAAGGAGGGAATGAATTCCTTGTTTTGATTTGCTAATGTGCACAGCTTCTTCTTTACCTATTAAACTGTCTGTATCCCAACCCACGAGTTTTCTAACTTTTACCCTTCGGATTAGTACTGGGGTAGGAACATAAGTGAGTGGCTGTAGCTGCATGGGGCTTAGATGCCACCTGGGGCTGAACCACAACAACATGTCATGTGTCTTTCTTTAGTGGTCACCTGCATGGGTTGGAGATGGTAGATGCCAGATCATTGTGCTGGCACCTGAATTAACAGCCCCTCCTGCCTTCCTTATTCTCATCACAGCTGTTTGTGGCTGCAGGACATTGTGGGGTTTTGGATGCTTCTGTGCATTGCACCTGCTTACTAAATGTTTTGAAGTTGGTGTGGGAGAATGCCACATCAACTGCTTTTCCTAGGTCCCTTTTCAGAAATACTTCTAGCCTGGCAGCTCTGTGGAATAAACTATAAAGAGACTGGGAAACTCTAGACTTCTGGTTGTGGTTTCCACTCCAAACGACAGCACATGGATCCATGTAAGAGTAAAGACCTAATCCAAGCATATCCATACAACTGATATTTCTGCCACAGACAACAGTTGCAAAGCATGCCTGGGGTAGAAGGTGTCTTCTGATGCTTTTGGGAAAACCAACTGTTTACCAGCTCTTCCTCAGCCTGTGTCTGTGTGCCCAATCATTCACGACTTTGTGCTACTCCCCAGTGCATTTCAGTCCTCAAAATGTTGCTCTGCTTGTCAAGTTTATTTTGAGTTTTAATCCCATCCTCCATTATAACCTGCAGTCTTCCCAGTTTTGCACTATCAGCAAATTTCACACATGTATTTTCTGTTTCACCAAGTGCATTGTTGGAAAAACTTTGAAAAAAAAGAGGATAAAAACATGTAGCCACCTTTCTGTGGTGAAAATATATGAAATCAGATTTGTACCCTGTAGGGGTTTCAACTAGTTTGTTTATGAAGATGCACCACAAGACAAAAATTTCACGGAAGTCCACATATCTGATTGTATCTACAGCTTTTTGCTTATGAGTCTTGTTAGCCTATCATAGGAAGAAATTTGATTGTGATTTCTAGCAAATATAATTTCTACCTGATGCATCCATGGTAGCTGCTACTCATTTCCTTGTTGTTTTCCAAATGCTTACAAACAACTTTCTACCTGCTCCAAATTGAAGGAACTGAAGATCACTGGCCTTTAATTTGTTAGTTCCAAAGACCAAACCCTTCAGATCCTACTTCGTATTGATGGTATTAAGTAACACAACTTAGATGAACCCACTAGAAATGCTGGAATCGATTTACATAATGAATTACAGCCTGCACCACTGCATGCTCACAGCGAGTGCAGACTTGACTACAGAGAAGCATCTGATCCTTGCACTACCACTGTAAAAATCAATTGGGGGGCGGGGAGGGGAGGCAGTGTAAACACCAAGCTCAGTTCCCTGATGTCTTTATGGAAGCAGATCTGAGACAGGTGCCTGCAGCTGCACATCGCTCTGTTCTGAGACTGAATCACTAATAAATATTTTCTGAGAAGACTTACACAACCAGTTCTGCACCCCTGTAGAAGTTGCAGCTGCTTTGCTTATGGGACTGTTATGTGAGACGAAAGCGCTACTGAAGTAGACATTTTCAGTGCTTTTTTCCTCTTCAAGAATCTGCTTATCCATACAATGATTTCTATTGGTTTGATAAGATTTTTTTCAGATAAATTGATGTTGCCAGTTGCTAATGTCTATGTTACCTATCATGGGAAAAAAAAAAAAAAACACCACAAAGAAATTGAATGTTGGAAAAAATATACAAAGTATTTTAAGAAATATACATTTGTATCGGGTTTTTCTGGTTTTGTTTGTTTTCAGGGGTTTTGTTTGGGTTTTTTTTATTATTATTATTTTTAATTAAAAGCAAAGCTCAGATTCTCTTTTATCAGAAGAACCCTGTCCATCAGAAAATGCATGGTTTGGCAGTGAGGTGTAAAGTAGCTTTCCTCCAAGTCAGTAGATAAGGTGAGAGGTGTCTTTCTTTCTAGCTCTTGGTTTGGAATAGAAGGAAGCTTGCAAATTGAATTTGGTTACTTCTCCTTGGGGCATTTTTCTGGGAAGAAATATTGTGATTCTTGGCTAAAAATCTGCTCTCATTGCCTGAAAGTGTCAAACTTTGGGGTTCAGCTTACACTACTAGCCTAACAACAGCTTAGTATTGTGGTGAAAAATCTTTCTGTGTGTATTGCATTGCAAAAGGTTTCCAGCATTTCTCTTGAGAAGAGCAAATCTGGTCTCAGGGTGGTGTTTTAACTCTCAACACAGGTGTGGTTCCAGCACCATTAACACTTATGGGACCCTGAGTAGGAGGCAAAACAGACACCCTCTCTTTTCCCACTCCCAGACTGGATGGCTTGCACTGCTATGCATCTCCCTACAAACACATCTCTTCCCTCTCTAGGTTTCAGCCTGGACAAGAAAACCCAGGCATGGATCAGAAAACAAATTATTCTTGCAGAAACCTGAGTCTGTATGTTCATTAAATAACATTGTTGCTAGCTCAACTGCAGAAGCACTTTCAAGAAACCCCTCTCTCCTTTTCCCACCCTGTGCAGTTGTCCTATATGAAATAATATAAAAAATATCAAACCTCAGTGGGTTGGACTCTGCTGCTGGAGTAACCACATAGAGGGTGGGGGGACTGCAGCATAATCAGCACATTATCCCTTGTTATCCAGAATAGGCTATTCCCTGATTCTTCAAACAGGATTTTCCTGTTACTGTGTGTGGGCTGGGAGGTTTAACTACATTCTGACTGTTCCTACTGCTATGATTGTTATTGTCTCCCAGAAATCTTTATGGATATTGAGCCAGGAGGCATAAACCTGCTCAGGAGAGTAGTATTGGCGCTTGACAAACCCAGTCTTTCTAAGGGACAGCTGTCATCATCACAAAACAGCCGCGTGAGCAACCACCCCCCCTCAACCCTTTACATTAAGTAACAGTTTTTGACTTAAGCCTATTTTGTATCTTATAAGAAGATTAAAAGAATTAAAGAGAAACCAAGTGACCTTTTCAGTCCATTTAATATTAAGCATATGACACATAGCTTCATCTTATACAGGGCCAGAATAAGCAGGACATAATGACTATACGCTTGTTATGCTGCTCTTGGGGACTTCCAAGCTGGAATGCCCTGCCTGCATCCATCTTCAGAGGATCTCCAAAGCTTCATAGTTGCATACACGTGCTACCAGCTACAGTTCCTGGAAAAAAACATCCTATTTTTGTTACAGCAGAGTAATTACTTCAATGTACTGAAGAGGAAAGCTCTCTTGGCTGTGCTGCAAAGATTTTGAGGAGGTGGGAAGTGGCACGTAAAGCCATGGCACCCCTGCAGACCCTGCCCAAGGGGTCCTGCACAAGGTCCTCATGAATCAGCACTTCCTTCCTTGAGTAGACCCTGCTCATCAATCCCATCAGTGTAGTGGTGGCACACTGGTGTGGGGGACATAGAAGGGACAGAATGTGGCCTTGAAAGAGGTGCCCTACAGCAGATCTGTGCCTGACAGCCTGTTCCCCAAGGCTGCAAGACAAAGTGATATGAGAATGATGACTTGTTCCATACTGATGGTGCCTAAAGCCCTTGCCTTTCCCTCAGTAAATGCCAAACTGGGTTCAATCTTTTTTAGGAGTCCATAGACACTACAGTAAAACAACTCACTAGCTGACCTAAATGGAAATGATTACAGACATATTCAGAATGTTCTTTTTCACAACCATCATAAAAGTCCTAGGCTAATTCCCAAGTGCTTTTGCAATCCATTGCCTGAGTTGCTAGTAGGAAAATAGCTCCAACTACAGTTTATCTGCATGGTATAGGAACATATAGCTGCCTAATATCCCTGTCAGCTTGCAGCACTGTTTTAGTTCAAAATGTACATACAGTAAATATTGTCGATCATAAACAATCCATAGTGAACTAACAAACTGTCCTCTTTACACTGGGAGCTGGTATATTGAGATATACTGTGACAATGAGCATTTGGAGATGTGCCAAGTGAGATAGAACTGGGACGTGTTACTGGCCTCGTCACAGCCAGTTCTTGCTTGGAGCTGGCTTTATATATGACAATACCATGTTTGGGTATCTTGACGTATTTTTAAACGTGTAGACAAAAAGTCACGTATTTCTGTGTCAAATGCCGTGAAAGGAGACAGAATCTAGCTCCATAATAAAACTGACCCATGATAATCCAAATATATATATATACATCCTCTGTATTTTATATGATTTAGGCTGCAATTTCAGTTAAGTCAATAAATTTGCAGGTTTAAATTATCGAGTCACCAAGTAAATACAGCAGATAAGCAGAACATATATGTATTGATGAGCTGGTGAGCTGCAGCACAACTCAGAAGCAAGCAGGCAAATTAGTCTGTTGCTCAAATAAAATCTTTTTTGATTCTCTCTATCTGCATTTTCTTCCTGATAGCAGAAATTCTGTCTTCTTTTGCCTTTTCCCCCTCGCTGCTTCCATCACAGGAGTAAGGAAGTATAAAGGTACCTATTTGTTTCACCCACACTACGTGAAACACTGCAAAATGCATGCACTGGCTCATAAACAAGTAGAGAAGCACCAAATATGCTTTGTTGAAGTTCTGCATCTGTTAGAAAGGGCCCCATACTGCAAACTGTGCAGATAGAAGCATTTAAAAGGGCAAAAATCACAGTGATTAATTAGCCCAACAGGTTAGGTCTGGTGAGGTGCTTTAGAGTCCTTCTCCTTTGCCTTGCTCTTTTATTGCTCTTTACCTCTGTACTCACCTTCTGTAAATGTGAATGATCAGAAGAACAACTTGATGCATCCAGGCCAAAGTTTAGCAATGGGTTTACATTCACATCTCTATGTTCTGCAATTTGCTTTTTGTCTTGTAAGCGTGTAAACCAGTGCACTAAGCATAGGGCAAGGGAACAGTGTCTTCAACAATTAACTAAGGAATTCACATTATAATCATGCAAGACACCTAAAGGCAGGCACATCCTCATTTCAGAGGTAATAAACCTTTATAATTATATTAACAGCAGAGTCAGCAGATCTTTGAGGTGAACTTACTTCCAGTTTTCCCTCGAAACAATTGTTCCAAAACACAAAGCTCTTAACTTTAGAAATCAGATTTTGTTAAACATAAAGGAATACTTAAACA
>VXAY01004846.1:622274-634476 GCA_013399855.1 Oxyruncus cristatus
CCCCCCCCCAACTATAGAGAACACTATATAGTTAGGCAGAACAGAAAGTTTCCAAATTAACTCCTTGAAGGGCAGGCTCTTTCTTTCAAATGCTTCTCTTTGTCCCATCCTATTTTTAAGATGTTTCACCCAACTCATGATGCTTAACTGCACCAAAGAAAAGCATGTTGCACCTTTTTCAAGGGTCCAGTCATGGCTGCAGCATCCAAGACAAGACAGAGGCAGCATCTTCCCTGGCACCAAAACAACACCCTGTATGTTTTATTACAAACCATGTTCCAGGGGACACAAGAGGTTGTAAACATGAAGAGAGGAGGTACTACCCCTGCAAGTTGCAGGAGGCCATACGGCTGCAGCTGCTTTGCCCTGCAGCAGTCGGTTGGATGCTCTGTAATTGCCTCCTTTGTCCTGTTTCAAACCAGCTGTGTATCCAGGTAGGTGTTCATTAGAGGTGAATATATTTGGCAATTTTATGTCTTGTGTTGACTTGAGCAGGTAAATGAAGGCACGCTAGCAAATCCATAGCACATAAGCATATTTGTAATCTATAAACAGCTACATTCTGAGTACTGGAAGATAGGTATCTATTGTGGTCACTTTATTGGGGATGCTAGAGCCTGTGTAATGTACGGGGTGTAGGCAGTCACTTTGGAGATGCAAGAGATTGGTGATTTCACCCCAGAGCTGTATGCCCTCACAGACTGTGACCCAGGTTGTGGTCTGATGAAGTAAATACATCTTGTGTCCCATGTGTAGGTTGCATAAAAAGGGTGAATGCACACGCAAGAATCTCACAAAGCACATTTGCCTAATTTACTTAAAATTTCACCAGACTGATTAAAAACAAAACAATGATCTATATTTTATATGATTTAGGCTGCATTTTCAGTTAAATCAATAAATTAGCAGATTCAAATTATCTGGTCACCAAGTTACCACAGCAGATAACCAGATCACATAATGAAAAAAGTAATTTTTTTTAAGCTTATCTTGGAATGTAATGAAGGTCTAGTTTTCTTATAATCTGAAATACCCAGCTACTATTTAGCTAATATTTCATTGCCACAGTTAACATGTCACTGGTGGACTCTGTCATTACTGGGCATAGGTGGTTGTGGAATATTAAGTGTATATTTTGGTCTTTGGCCAGCTAAATGATCCAAGCAGACAAGAACTGTACCCACACTCAGTTCAAAAAATGCAGTTAAGCAAATGCTTGTGTCACATCTTTAAATCTCCCTGTTAGTACATGTTTCATGTTGCTCTTTTCCATCTCTATGCAGTTACACAGAGTATTTTGAAGATTTAACATGTAGACAGATGATGGTTGAATCGTCTCCAACAGCGATTTTCAAATAGCACTGGATTTTTCACTGAAAAGAATGTAACAGTGGCAGAGTGCTTTAGTTTTTAAAAACTGTAAGACAGTTAACCCTCCTCCTCTCTGACCATGGCTTAAGGATACAATAAATCCAACATTAGGGCCCTTAGTATCAGACCCTAACCCGCTACCCAAGGTCTAGATCAGCTTTCACTCATGCTGTCAGTTAAAATTTCCTTTAAGTTTTGCTAATTTCTTACTGACACACTTAATGTGATTACAAGTACCACTCTCTGTGTGTCATTGTTACTTTAAGTCAGATCAGGTATCAGTTACCAGCTGTTACAAAACTCGTATGAACTCCAGTAATAAAAATGATGGAAACAGCTTCACAGATGCACTGCACACACTAAAATTAAGACACTCGTTCACTGAGAAAAAGTTAAAACATTAGTGGTTCAAGCAGCTGTTTAATTTCTTAGGATCTCTTTCCTTGAAGTCACTCGGATTTTACCAAATTAGGTGTTCTTTCATAAGGGTGCAAGGCAGAGCGTGGAAGGGTCTTGGTTGAGAAAACAGTTCTGGCTCCTGGCTGACACTGCAAATGCAAGACCTGTATCAGCATGAATTTTGTTTTACAAAAAAAATTAAAATAATCACAGTTTCTTCAGCACAGTATCTCCTTACATCCCTTCTTGTCAATCACTGTCATGTTCTCAACACTTTTAAAGCACTGCAGATTTTTACTGTGGATGAACAGAAGTAATAAGAGCTCAGCTCACAGTTCATCTTGTTACCTTTTGACCTAAAAAACACAAGACTGTTTGGCATTTTATGAGAGGACATTTCACTAATAGTTAAACAGTTTTCTTGTACCAGTTGTCAGGGAGATTTTGAAAAACCTCCCATGTTCTCCTCTATGCGTGAGTGAATACTGAGGCTTGGGAAGATGTGGTGTGCTGCCAGTTTTGGTTGTAGTGTTTCAGGGAAGAGTGAGGAGAAGAATGGAGAGAGAAGCGGTATCACTGCTGGTTTAAGTTAGTACTTGGGCTCCTGGCCACTTGTGTTCAGTTAGATTTCTGAAAGATACAACTGCTCTGTGCACTGATTCACATCTCCGCTGCAAAGTTTGATTTTTGCGTATTAAAAAATGGCATTTTTCAACGACTGAAGTTTTGCACTATTGATTTGCCTTGGGAGACTGACATGTCTTCCCCCATGTCACTCATGACCACCCAGCAGGGTAGTATTTTCCTGTGCTGCTGTACCAGTATGCACTTCTTTCCTTTGTCATGGAAGCTGCAGGATGTGTTAATTCAGTAGAAGAAAAGACCTTATAGTAACTGCAAAGACTTCAAATCCTTACAGTCCCAGCAGGTTTTAGTGCTTGTCTTAGCTGAACTCAATAGAATGACTGGAGTTGCAATAGCATGCGCAAAGTTGTTCTGCCTTTAGTAAATCTCTTTTCCTTGGCTTCTCACAAGATGAAACATCTTCTCCTTGCATTGCTGCAAGGCGGAGACAAGACACGTACAAGAAAGAGTAGGGCTTGTTTTGCTGATAAGAAGCTGCTTTTTGAAAGAGAAGTAGACCCTTCTCTGAGTATGCATTCTCTTCAAACATGTCACAACATCCTTGTTTCTAAAGTCCATCCTGTCAATTCCTTCCTTGTTGATTTTGGCAGAAAGTTCAGACAAATCAAGTAACTGGTGACTAATCTCTGCTCTTAGAAAGTAAGATCCCACTGGGAAAGCTGAGCATATTCATTAAAACATTCCACAAGAAAATTCATCATGTTGCATCTGTATTTTCCTTGTCAAAGACTTTGAAAAATTCTGTGCCTTAATGAAGCAACTGTCAGTTGTCAATATCTAAAGTCACTGCATTTCAAAACTGGAAAACAGTTGGCTCTTTTACCCCACCAATGTAATTTGTTCAATCTTCTTTCCTCTTTCTTTATAGGATAATAGCTAAAGTGAGTTGGTTCCAGGAAGGCATGATGGCTAAACAACTCGCATACACACTGTGCCTGAGTTCACACTGTATTAGCTGTGTCCAGCGATAGGCAAGACCAATAAGTGACTTATGACACTGTCCAACACATGAACAGGAATGTCTCACTGGCAGAAAGGAATTAACAACATAACACTGCAGCCCCCAGCTATTTGGCAGGACACCCAGCAGACTGCACAGCCATTAGAAATGCAGCTCTTCAGCCAAGATACTATGTTTTCAGAGTCAAAGTTAAACTGAACTAAGACCCTGTGAATTAGAAGGACCATACAGCCTGCTTTACCTAAGCCCCTGCTATATGCTGTAGAGAAAGAATAAAATACCCAACTGTGCAAACCTGATGAAAGATTTTATGTTTTCACTTACTCTATTTCATCCCTTGAAGGGTTAGGTGTCATATTGCTGAGATTTCACTGGCATTAGGGGCTCTCTCCAAAAGGCAAGGAAATATAATCTGGTGGAGCACTGCAATATGTACTTTCCATCTGAATCCAGAACTTCTTGGCCCCTGGACTCATTACACTATGGAAGAAGAGTTAGGTGCATATAGGAAATGCAAGTAATCCCTAAAATCAAGAATTCATTATTTAAACCCAAACTACACACAGGTAATTTTTTAGCAATTTATTATAATTCAAATCAGCAGTGATGTGGATCAAACCTTTTTCATAGGAAAGCGCAGTAAGTTATCCAAAACTGGTAAAACTGTGACTAGTTCAAGTAAAAACTGCTGTCTGGTATCATCAATCCAAATCCCAGGGGACAGGTTGCAAACAACAAAGAGCCTGGACAGGGAAGGGAAAAGGTTAGAGATGACTCAATATTGCACTGCATCATTGCAAACAGGAAGAGGCTATTTCATAAATCATGGGTCATTTCCATAAGTTGAAAGCCTATCTGTATACAAACAGGTCATTAGAGCAAGGAATCACAAGATTTTCCATGTTATTAACCTTAAGCAGAGCACAAGTACTGGGCACATTAAATGCTGCAAAAAGCTCTGTACAGTCCGGTGTAGACTGGAAACTTCTGGAAGAGCCAGAGTATGATGGTGTCATGAATACACCCTTGTGTTTGCAATAACCTTCTCTTATCCTCCTGAACCTTCTCCTCTAATCCCTTAATCATTGTTGAGGTATTTCTCCGTCTTTAAATACATCAAACACACTTCTTGCATGTGGCTTTGGAAACAGGTTCATAAAGCTTAATCCCTGCAGATGAGGATGATGTGAATCCTATTCATGTTTGGTATTGCCTGTGCTTTGTGGAAGGGAAAACAAGAGGTTATCTGCAGTTTGTAGCCATTGGGAAGACACCTCTTTGATCTTTTGCTTGAGTTGGTCACTCGGTTGCTCTATTTCTGCAAACAGAGAGGAATTTTACCTACTCTAGGAAATACTAAGGCCTCATCTGTGCTATGCTTCTGCAATAGTTCAAAATAGTTCAAAAGACTGCTGGTACTCAGATGTTTGGGGTTTTTTAATTAAAGAACTTTAGATAGGAATTCCATTTAGAAAATAGTTTCCAAGTGGTAAATAAACTGAAATCAAGGACAGAAATTTTTGAATTTTTGTTAAAACCTTTTAAAACTACTTAAAAATGTGTAGGAAAACTCTCAACAGAACATCTAATTCAGAATATAAATCACTATATATTAGAACATGATGCATTTTCCATCATCACTTACTACTACCTTTTATTATGTACAGCTTCCCAACAGGTCTCCAGTCAACAAGTCTGAACTACTTATACACATGCAATTGGTCCCATGGTGAATTCCACTGATTTCAGAAAAGTTAATGACTATCTACTAATTACACGGCTTTAACTGTTACACTTTATTCCCTTGGATGTGAAATCAGATCCATAAAATCTATTAAGTGTCTACAGACCTTAAATGATGAGGCAGAGTATTACCCAATGGTAGGAGCAGCAGCCTGTGAGCACAGTGGGTGAGATGTACCTCAGCTAGATGTGTAGGTCAGATGTCTAACGTTGAGCTATTCTAACCTCTGCTCCCTCTGTAGTCAACAGAAAGCAACAGACATCTCAAGAGACAAATTTCCCTCCCTGCAACACAGGCACAAGAATTGAGCCCATTCCTACATAAGTTACTCCTGTAATTAACTATCTAGTCATTAACTGTTGCACATAGTGGGACTCCACATGAGAATAATTATACAGGCACAAATGCTGTTTGGGTTCAGGCTCCTGCTAGCTTGTGTTCTGTAAACTTAGGACTCTTGAATTAGGATAAGAGGTGTTGAAATCAACCTTGGTATGTGTGCAGTCCTCTCCACAGAGTGCAAGGAAAGCCCACGCTGAGACCAGACACCTGCTGGGTGTCTGAAGTTCAGCGAGATGACTTCCATTCCCTGTCAGTGGCTTATGTTTCAATCCCTAATAAATGCTAGAGCACTGACAACTTATTCAATTATTTATTTCAAGTACTTTGGTCCTAGGCTAAAGTAGTTTCAAATCATCAACAACATTATTTCAAACCTGTCTTCCTAAATTTAGTTATTTTTGGTTATTCTTACCTGGTGAATGATGCTAGAGGGAAAAAAAAAAAATTACCAAAACAACAGAAACAAAACAGTGAGAAAAATCTTTTCTAGATACTTCTTACAATTACTAACTAAAGATGAAGTATTAAGAAATAAAGGAAGCAGTAAGGCCATCATGCTCAATATTCAGCCCATACAGTGTTTAAACATTAAAGCAATGCATAAACAGTCTTAAAGCCACCCTCTGCTGGAGGAGACCCACCAGCACATGGGCCAGCAGCTACAGCTGCCTCTCCAGTGTCAGAGCCAGCAGAGATCAACATCTCTGACATGCATTTTGCAGCACCATGGAGAATTTGGCTACACTGAAAAACTGAGAGGTGTGACCCAACTGGTGCGGAACTGGGGAGATAGAAGGCAGACGGACACCCTCACTCTGCCCATTAGTGTTATAGGTTCTGCAATGGAGAGCTCTGCCATTCCCTCACTCCCCTCACAGCTGCATCCAGCCCAGGTTCCAACTTACAGCCATGGCCCAGGAGAGCCTGCCACAGGGAAGATAGGAAAATTGCTAACACAATCCACGTTCTCTTTGCTGCTCTGTAGGTAAAACTGGTGGGCTAAGAAACCACAATCCCTGTCCGAATACTGACTTGTATAACCATCTGCATACACTCACTGTATTTAAAACCAGGGCTCCTTTTATGATTTTCAGTGTTTTCTAAATAAATAACACAAAGCCACCTTATATTTTGGACTCAGAAATGTGAACATATCTGATGATGTCACAAATGGGCTATACGAAAATAGGTCAGTAGTTAAAGCTGTCTCAGGAAGTTACATTTATCTACAGATGGTTTCCAATATAATCTTTCTATGATTATGAATGTATTAAAATTAGGGGCACCCTACAAAGGCACTTCGATTCTCCTTGTTAAAATGTGTTAGCTAGTTTTCCAAGGGGTAATAGTTTTTAGACAGAACACTGCAGATGTAACATGTAAGAAGGGCTGGGTTTGCTCAGCTTGCTGATGGGTTTTTGCAC
This sequence comes from Oxyruncus cristatus, assembly GCA_013399855.1. Lineage (NCBI taxonomy): Eukaryota > Metazoa > Chordata > Aves > Passeriformes > Cotingidae > Oxyruncus > Oxyruncus cristatus. The sequence continues at coordinate 629,161 of VXAY01004846.1, forward strand.
TATTGTATTTTAGCTGTGACAGGTTGGGTCCCAGCAATACACTGGGTCTGCATCACAGGGCATTTGCAAAATGGCACGTGTCTTTGCAGTATTTGAGGCAACTGGCTGTAGAGATCTGTTTTTCCTCAGGTGTCATCAGTTTAGGAAATGGGAAGTGCTACTTTGAAATTTTAAAATGCAAAGGTTAAAAATACGAAACTCAGCCTATGAGAAGCACTTTTTGTCTGCTTTTCAAGTGTTACTAATCTGTCCCCTCTCCCTCCTCCCACTGCCCCAAGATTCAAGAAGGAAAGCAGGGATCTCTCCTCCAAGCTTTCTTTTTTTTTCTTTATAATGATGGGATGCAATAGCTGGAATTCTGCAGCCACCAGAATCACCATTTTCATACAGCTAACAAATGGAAATTATCCTAGGGCTTCTCACACACTAAACACTGAGTGTGATGTACTACGTGTGGGTGACAAGGAGATATTAGAAAAAGAAAAAAAAATGGATGCATGGAAAACCTGTGTGTTGGCACACACATAGCTAGAAACAACAAAAAAATAAATGCCTTTTGTCAATGGTGGACATCAACAAAATAATGCTTTGCTTTTCCTGCTATGTCACCAACTGTAAATAAAATTATTTACTGTCACCAGCAGTAAATAAAAAAAAAGGAAGACTGGGTTAGCCATCCCTTTGCATTCCACAGAGGTGAACATTATCTGGAGGTTGCACACATAAAGCAGGCATCTTCCAAACCCAGCATCTTGGCTTACATGATTTGTACCTAAACTTACCTTCAGATAATGGAAAACTGCCTATAGCAAAGCACTGGAATACCTGAGATACTGTCAAACCCGTGCAAATGAAGCTGCAATGCCATTTAGAATAAATGGCAGCAATGTTATCCATTCCAGAGAGCCACAACACTCAAGTGTTGACAGAAACTTGTGAGAGACCCCATACATACCTGGTTCCATGGCCAAGCATGTCACATGTCTCAATACTCATGACAAGGTTAATCCAAAACCAAACAACCTTCTCAAGGATGAGAGCTTAAAAGACAGATGTGATTGGACATTTTAACAAAATAATTAACACAAACTATATTTGTTGGGACCAGACATTCATGTCTGATTTGTTCTCAAGAAGGAACAGCTTCTCTATCCCAGGAGTCTGTCAGCAAGACAAAGCTACTCTACTTTTCCATGATTCTCCCAGCTGACTAATTTATATTTTATGAAGTGTTAAATTATTATTATACAATAATGTATAAAATGTATTTAAATAGATACCTTATATATACATATATGCACATATTTCCAGATATGTATTTATATATTTACACTATAAAAATACTTATAAATTACTGTATATTATTTATAATGAAAAGAAAATCCATTTATTTTCATTGAGCCTACTAAAACTCCATTTCACCACCTCCTTTTTTTCCAGGATGTAGCACTGGGACAGCAGTTGCTCCAGTCTCAATCTACCCTGGAGGTCAAAGGAGCTTTCAGTGGGCAGGAATTTCCAAGAGGCCAAATGGACCTCACTGATATGAGCAAGTAATGCTCATCCCTGCCATTCATCCATGGTGAGACACAGCACCCACTTGGCTGTGCAACACCCTCCTGCCAATTGCCCAGAGAACCGCACCTGCCTGTACTTCCCATGTTTCTCTACAAAAGTTAGCAACAGCAACAATCTAACTTGAGGGACGCAATTGCTATTTTAGCTGACATCTGCTAAAGCAGAGCATATACAATGAAGCCAGGGCTCCTCACTCTGAAACAGCTTCCACCACATTGTCCTCACCAGAGAGCAACACTCACCATTATCACAACGGAGGCAGGAAATCATATTTGCATAGTAAGAGTTTATGGCAGAGCAGCAAATTTCATTGGTAGCAAGAGGAAACTGGGATTAGCTTTTCATCTATTATACGTGGAACATTTTAATACCTAATTCTCTCTTTTGCAGACCTACTCTGCAATTAAATATAAAATGATGTTTGGCTATGTGTGCAGGGGTAACATACAACTCCCCAAATGTATGAACTAAGTTCCATTATAAGAAACTATATTGGTACTCTCGGTAAGAAAAAAAAAACCCAACTTAAAACTGTTCCACATCTTACTCCAGCTCTCTGTTCATGCTGGGATTTGTCTGCACTACACTGAGCTGTGCTGCTAGTGCTGCTTACAGACAGCAGTGTTTCTTGAGCTGCTGCTGCCTTGTCAGGTTACATGCAGCAAAACCACAAAAAGGCTGTGTCACAAGACCTAGCGCAGAAGTTGTTAACAAAAGTATCCATGTGTACAAGGGAAATCCTCCTGCCTCTCCCCCACAAACTAAAGTGCAACCTTAGATGCACAATTTAATGAGGCTTCAACAACAAGCCCAAGGACTTCTGGCTTCTGCTGCACACCTGGCCACCTGGTTTTTGCGCTGTGCTGCAAATGCTCTAAACCAGCTCACAAACCTGATTCAGGTTTTGTAAAGCTGCAGTACTGCAAACCTCTTCTGCTTCTACCATGACCCACAGGAAAGCATATGCAGGGACCGTGCGTCAACACCCCAATAGCTCACTATGCCGCTCCGGGGAAGGCAAGGGGCAGACAGTAACACCAACTCCTTAAAGCAGAAACACCACCACAGCCTCTGCACCACACAACTGGATTTTTCAAGAGCTCAAAGCAGGGAGCTCAAGCAATACACCTCCTGGGAATGCATGCCCAAAGAGGCTCTACTGGAAAAAAAAGGGCTCTGATATGCATGAAACCAGAATTTGAGGTTATGACTGCCTTGAGCAAGGTAGTTTGTCATCAGCTTCACACCTCTATGCTGGTTTAGAAAAACCTCAGTCCTGCAGGACATTGGACCTATTAAAGACAACATCTTCTCACCTAGCAAGCCCTAGGTCTTGTGCATGCAGAACAAGGTTCAGCAGCAATTCTGGGTCACACAACTCAGCATGCAAAGTGACCAACCCTAGTGTGCCAGTCCCTAAATTGCTTCAAGAGCAGTGCAACACTTTTTTTTTCCATAAAACTGTGCACCGGGAAACCAAAGGCTGAAAGAGTAGCCACTGAATTAATGAAGAAGGCTTGTGCAAACCTGACCTATGCAGACTGCAGCCGAGACATGAAGGTTAGCTACTCACTAGCAGTCCACTAAATTATATCCTTAGGACACTGCATGTGAATAACAAAATGGAGCAAGTGAAACCACGTGAGCGGAAACTTGGCCAGGAACTGTGATACTCACTGTGGTTGCCAGTTTTCTAGAAAAAGGCACTTGCAAAAGAAATGGGAAAAAAAACCCCAAAAAACACAAAAAAATCCCCAAACCACAACAAAAAAACCACACACACACACCCGCGCGCGCGCGCGCACACACACACACACGCAAAAACAAAACAACAAAAAAACCCCCCAAAAAAACAAAAAAAACCCAAAACAAACAAACCCCAAACCAAACCAAAACAAAAGAACACCCCAAAACCAATGAGGTGGTAGAAAAGTCAATTAGTGATAATGTACAGAAAAGCTAAAAGTTTAGGTAAAAGACCAAGTAAGAGAGCAAACCCAGAGAATTCTGGTATAGACAATATCAAATGCTGCTGTCCCATGAGTTGTGTGCTTTTTCACAGTGCAGCATCACTTACCCAAAGGAAATAGTTTGTGTGCATTACGGAGTGCTCTGACTCCAATACTGTTGTTTAGGCACTCACCTGCCCAAGCTAGCATTTTAAGCTGAATCATACAGGAAGCAACATAAAATTTTGCACCACTGCACCCAAATAGCTGGAGAAACCGATTACACTTGCATGCATAATCAGAGACTCCAGCCTATCAATTTAGTTGCAGGACTTTCTAAGAAAATAAATAATGGTGCACCATTTGACATAAAACTACAGTTGCTAAAATTAAATTTTAACCTCTGGTTATGGCTGTCACTCTCCCTGTGTCACTTTTCACCCACATCCTCACAAAAACAGGGACAAGGAACAGCACTGGAAGCTTGCCATAACTAAAGGCTCACATTGCTCTCATCACAGGAGTCATCAAACCCTAAAATCTATTTTTTCCACAAAGGTATTTTTTGTGAGCTTTTAATTTCAGTAGAACTTATGTGAACCTTAAAGATCTTCTTCTGCCCCTCCCCCCCCCTTTATTTTGAAAGAAGTAAGAGGTAGTACTGTGGTCAAAGATTTGTCAGCTCATGGACTGCTCGGCTGGCACAGGCACACACATCAGCTGAGCAGTATCGGTTACCAACTCAGGTTTACCACTATACAACAAAAATAGACCTTTCCATGACTAGTGGCGAGTGAGGTCCACCCCAAGCTCAACCTCAGCCCAATACCTCTGCCTGCTTTACGCAATACGGGGCTTGATCAAGCTTTATGCTGCAGAGGGCACTGCACACACAAAGTACATCTAAACACGTACTCCACGTGTTTCTTGTTCCACATGGAAGCACTCAGGGCACCTACTGTGTATATTAAAGCACCTACTGTGTATATTTATAACAGTGGCAGCCAAAGGATTTCTGCTCAGCTCTAGAGCCTGTCTGAGTCATTTTCTGCAAGTCTTCAGCAACTCGTGGGTGTGGAAGGCTTAACTTCACCGCAGTGCTACCATCAGCCAGCGGGCTTTGTAGGAGTGAGGTGGACCAAGAAAAGCTATTGTTCCAGGAAATACTATTATGTAACAACACCTGAAGCTGTTGGGGTTCTTCTGAATTGGATAGTGGCATGTATGCTCATAAGAGAAATGTGGTCTGCTTACAGCCCTATGGTCTTCAGTGGTCATGTCACACCATCCCATCTTAAGAGATATATTCATGTGTAGCTAAGAAACTTTTGAGTCTCCTTGTGTTTAGCAAGTTTTCCCCACTGCCAGCGTGCCTTCCCAAAAGGAACTTCCCACAACTGGAGTCTTGGGAGTCTCTTGTACTCAAACTACCTGCAGTTTTTCACAGTGTCGTAACACTTTTAAGTCCTGCATATTGTGATGACCATCTCCAGTATCTACAATGAAACCAATTTCCTGTTTCAGAATTAGCTCTCTTCAACTCAAGATAGAAGTTGTGGAAAAAAACCACATTCTTCTCTCTAGCGAGTTCTTTCAGATACCAGATCTTATGAACCCAGGGACTTGCAGTCTAGCAAGCACACCCTTTCCTGTTGTGTAACTGCTACTGAACTGCTGCCATATTTTGGCTGAAGAACATGTTCACGCCAATAGAAGAGGTTCTTGACTGCTCTTGGAGCATTCTTCTCGTGCTGAAAGACAAAAAAAAAAAAAAAAAGGAAACACATCA
>VXAY01004846.1:640682-677428 GCA_013399855.1 Oxyruncus cristatus
CTGCTGCATATTTGCTTCTGCGCTTCTCTTGTGTAACTGGCACTGTGTGTCCTCTGGCAGAGCTCTCCCTGGAATCGCAGTGCTGGGGAGCGGGTGACATGAGTGCAGTGGGGACAATAAAACTCCCTGTTTGGTTTGCCTGAAGTGTTTGTAAACACTAAGGCAGTGTTGGGGTGTCCATATGCAATGGATGGCATTTTACAGCTTTCCTTCCTTAAGTGGGATAAACGTGCTGCATCCACATCTCCTCCTTGCATTTATTTTACCTGTGTTTTTTCTTTCCTTCCTACTTATTACTGACTCAAAGGGGAAGAACAACAGTGCATGCAGGCATTGCCTTTGGTTGGTTTTTTTTAAACATTTTTATTTCCTGGAATGGTGTTTTCCTCTTATTTTACAAGGGAGGGAACGGATAATCTAATAGAGGGTTTCCCATCTTGGCTGTAAAAGAAGAAGTTTTATAGCAGTGATTTTGTTATCCTGGGATAGAAGGCACTGGATATGAAGTGATAATTTGAAAGGGTAGACTGGGAATTGTTCTGGGAAATATTGATACAGAAATTGATGAGAACAAGCAAGGAATCCATAGCCAGGAATCTTGTATTTAAGTAATACAATCTTATATTCTGTTTTCATCTTTCCATATGTATGTACCTTTACAAATATGTATTGCTATTTATGCTCATTTTGGTTTTTTTTGTTTTTTTTTTTTCAAAAATTATTACATTTGTTGGATTTCAAAAGGTTTGGGACAATGCGTGCTAGCATTTTCAAGCTATATTATACTATAACATGAGGTGTTATATTAGCTGGGGTGTTGTGGCTCTCTAATGGAAGCTGTAGTGAGCTTTTGGTTTCAGCTCTGGAGCTGCTCTTGTTTTGTCCTCAGTGGGATAGCCAAGCTGGCATCCATCAACTAACTGCTTGCTCCAAGTTTTTGGTGTGTCCCAGAACATACCTCAGAAATCTACACTGTTATTCAGGTGAAACTTTGCCTTGCAGCAACTGAAATATAGACACAGAAAAGAGACCAAAAGCTGAAAATCACTCAATAGATAAATGATTGCTGTGAAAAAGTACAGATGAGCTAACGGGCCCTTTTCCTGTCCTGCAAAGACCTAAATGCAATGAACATGTTTAGTGTGATACAAGAAGTCCCGAGATGCCAGTTGCTGAAATCAAAGAGAATATCCCAGGAAGACAGGACTAAATATTTCCTCAGGTCTTTTACTCTTTCCCTAATTTCTTACTAGTGTACAGTTTCTGAAGGGAGATTCAGGGCAAGGTGGTCTCATACTTTGTAGAGTCATACTCTGTAGAGTTTTCTTATATTTTAGTCCTGTTCTTAATGAAACTGAGTATGATGCTAATGATTGGCTTCTTAGTAAAGCTAGAAATTGCATCTTTGCAAATTGATTTTATCGGCATCACGTATTTGCCATGCACTGCATTAAATTGCCCATCGCAGAACCATTGCAGAAAGAGATGTAAGCTGCCCTGGGAGGTTGGGTGTCACTGAACCTCATGTACAGAGGGACCCAAAGAGTGGTGAGATGAGAAGAGCCGAAGCTGGGCCAGACTTGCTGAGTTTTAAGCTTAATTTTCTTCTTTGCTCCAGAGGTGAGCTATGAGAGGACAGTGATTTCTGTAGCCTGGAGTTGGGGTCTGGCAGGGCAGCTGAAGTTCCTGAAGCAAGAGGTGGATGGCTGAAAGTGGCTCTTCAGGGAGGAACTGAACAGTCCCAAACAGGCATGGGGAGGGAAGGTGAGAATGGGGGAGTGGGAGAAGGGTGTCTGCAAGCAAACGACCTCCATTTGTCACCTTGCTGTGAAAGACCTTTCCTCTGTTGGCAGATCTATGCTGTGTGCTTCCTGTCTTCCCAGCCCCAGCTACAGGTGGTAGGTATTGCTCACAGCTTGAGCTGGGGTGTTGTGGCTCTCTAATGGAAGCTGTAGTGAGCTTTTGGTTTCAGCTCTGGAAACCTGGAGCTGCTCTTGTTTTGTCCTCAGTGGGATAGCCAAGCTGGCATCCATCAACTAACTGCTTGCTCCAAGTTTTTGGTGTGTCCCAGATGGATGTATCTGCAGCTGTTTTTTTGTGGGTGTGATAGATTAGTTGGCATTTTCTTATTTTTACATAAAATGTAGCCAACAATGAGATTATAGTACCTGGAAGCTAGATCAATTCCTTTTCTAATTTTAAGGCATGTTGCCTTTTTTTTTAGGACAGGACCAGCAGTTTGAGTGCAAGCCTTGCTCTTGGTGAGTACAGAAAGAGAAGTGGGGAATGTGCTAGGAGCTAGTTCATGCATATTGTCAAATAACCACCCAGGCAGTGTGAAAATTCAAGAGATTCATTGAAACTATGTGGCTGGCATGACAGAAGTGTGGAAAGTAGCACAAGATGGGCATACCGTGCAGTGACAAAGCTGTTTAGATATTGTTGTTTGTATGGATGTTTGCAAAACTTTAGAACAAGAAGATTTAGGAGACAGTAAAATCATCCAGTATTATGAATGGATTTCTCACACCAAAAACATCAGCTTAGTTGGAGAAGTCTTGGGGCAGAGATGCTCAGCAACAGCCCTGCTTTGGCTGGAGGACAGATGAGATGACCTAAGGCAGTGTTTTGATTGACTCTCTAGCTTCCACAGTTTCATTTTGCAGCAAGCCATTTAGCTTCCTGCTCCCCCCCAGAGTGATTCTGTCAATAACTAACTAAATTCTCTTTTTAGTTTTAATGGCTCTCTTAGAGTAGGAAAGAAGTGATCTGTCATGTTTGTCATGTAATCCTGGTTGGTCTGTGCACAGACTGTGAATTTAAAGGGGGGGGGGCAGGGGGAGTTGAGTCAAATATTCCTCAGGTGCTAATATATTGAAATAATTAGGGCAGAACAAGGATAAACTTGTCCCTTAAAATCATTGTCAGGATTTAAACAGAGTAAAGACCACGTTGAAGTCTGTTGCTATTACAGTAGTTTCATAACTAATCTGTGCTATTAAACATTGGCCCTGCATAAGGTATTAGTGAGATTTGTGTTGTAATGTCATTTGATTTCACCTTGCATAGATAAAAATAATTAGGGAGCTTTGTTGCTTTGAGCTGGGGAAAGATATTTAGGTTGTGAACAGCTTGAGACTCAATTGCTATTTGTCGTCTCGCCTCGCCTGGAATAACTGCCTCTTGCTACACTGCAGAGGTGTGCACTCTTCCCAAATATACTTAAGGCAGAATATAAACCTATTTAAAACCTATTTAAACTAACCTAGCTATCAGTTTCCTGAGGTAATTAGGGAATACTTGTACCAACAGAGGAGAAAACCTTCAGTAAGGTCTAAAGCAAATCTGCTGCTGTTCTTTTAAACATCACAGGATACCCTGTTTATTTTCTTTCCTTCTATTAGAAATGCTTTCTTTTAGGTTCTGCTGAACTAAAAGTTAACTGTAACCATTAAGTATCTGCATAGTGTTTTCCTTTAGACCTTGAAAAGAGTAATCAGAAAAGGAAAGAGAGAAGAGGAAGGGGAGGAAAGGCTGTGCTGGCGTGAAAAAAGATGAGCTTGCACATGTTCTCAAAAGAGTGTATCCTGCAGGCTGAATTTAAAAGGAAAAAAGGAAAGAGGTGTTGGAGATGCCAAAGTGTACAGAAGTCAAGCAGTGCTTGGGTTACTCTGTCCTGCTAAAGATGCTGTCCATGGAGAGAGGGATTTCATGCAGGACCCTGGCAGCCCAACCCACTGCTGCACCACTCTGCTTCTCCTCTGCAATGAAGGTACTGAAACTCTGCTTTTTTGATTAAGCAAAAAACCAGTTACTCAAAGGGCAGCATGTGTGCATTTAAAGTGGGAGTATTTCTTCATATAAATCCAGGCTGTTGTTTGCAAAAGAGAATTGTCAAGGAACTACCATCCTGTAGGCTGGTGCTGAGCCTTGATGCCAATTTTTTGGGAACAGTGCAGAAAATTAATCTGTGTGTGAGAGTCTCGCATCCCACGGTAGCAGTCATTTGCATGTGCTTCCCAGAGTATTTTGGACAGAACCCCTCTCATCCAAAATAGGAGCTTTCATGGCTCTGGTAGGAGGGATCACCCCCTTACCTGGCTGTGGAAGGTTGGGATCCCTCTCCAGAGTAATCAAGTAGTTAGGATAAAATATTTTTAGTTGGAAGGAACCTAAAAAGATCATCTTGTCCCACTATGTCTTGAATGCTTACAGGCTTAGGGTATTGACTGCCTCTCTAAGAAGTCTGCTGCAATGTGTGACCAGCCTCTTGGTAAAGAAATGCTTCCTTATGTTTGGTCTGAATCTCCTTTGGTGCAGCTTTGAACCATTCCCACATGTCCTATTTCTGAATCCCAGGAAAAAGAGATCAGCATCTTCCTCTCCACTTCCGCTCTTAAGGAAGCTGCAAGGAGCGATGAGTTCACCCCTTTTCTTCAAACCAGAAAAGTCCAAAGGCTTAACTGCTCCTCATAGGGCATGCCTTCCAGCCCTGACAAAGATGTATGGGGTCATATGGAATGTTGCCCTACTCAGTGGGATGTTGCCACTGAGGTAGCACCCATTCATCCATAAATACAAAAGTGACGGGAGATCTAGAAAAATCTATCCTCCATGGATCCATGTTCAGGATGCAGATCATGAGTTGAGACATGAACGCCAGCGTTCAGATTTATAACCAATAAAAGAACAACTGAAAGGGACTGCCAGCATTAGAAAAGAGATTTGGGGTTTTCTATGTTGCAGAGTACTTTCAGTAATGAAAAGCTGACTTGAAAAATAATCATTAGCACTTCTCTGTGATTTAAATTTCATTGCCTGAACTCAGGGAAATGGAAGATAGATCAGTCAAGGCTTTTTATCTAACAAGGTTCTAAAGGAAGTCAGATTTCTGTCTAATTAGTGAGAAGTTCTTCATGGTGCCATGTCTTAAGCTTCCAGGGGCTAGCATGTGGTGTTTTCATGACAGTCGTGGTTGCAACATGAGAATATTTACCTAAAATAACACCCTCAATTAAAAACGTAGTAAGACAACCTTGTATAACCTGAATTATTGACCTCAAGAAATCCCGTAGAGGGTGTCCATGCTCTGTGGTCCTGTTGCTTTCTGATGGTGGAAGTTTTAAACTCTATCTTCTCCAACACTGGAGATTCGAGCGTTATTATAATGGTCACTGAACGTGATTACCTGAGAGAGGGGACAACTGCCACTTGAAAAAATAATCATTTGTTTATTGTTCTTGCTTTATAGCTATTTACACAAATACCTGAAAAGTAAATGCAGGCTTGAAAAAGCTTTCCTGGCTCATCTGGTCTCCCTGCTAGTCCTCTGGAGACATCAGATTATTCCATCCTGAACCAAGTAATCTTTAAAGGTGAGAATTAGGTAGCCTGAAATTGCTGTGGGTCTGTCAGTTCATTTTTGCATATTGGGAAGAAGTTTAAGAGAAGTAACATTAGCCTTTTTATTTTTGCATTTCCCCTGAAGTTCATGGTGCAGTGTGTCCTGTGGAGAAAAGGGATTAACTTGGATAAACCAGCGGTAATGAGTTTAATTAAACCCCAGCAAAGACTGAAGAAATCTCTAGCTTTCACAAAAGGGTAAGGGCATATTTTGGATTTCTATATGTCTCTTGGCTGCTGAGGTCCTTGGAATGGCTGGTTTCAGGATCAGGTTCTGCATGTGGTTGACTGTAGATGTAGTGGCAAGTTCAGCCTGTGTGATGATGGGTTTGGGCTCTGCTCTTCTCTGTGATCCCTCCTTCCGTGGCATAATTGCAGAAAGTGCTTTCACTCTAAAGGAGATGTTTTAACATAGTTTGCAGCTAATTCCCTGTTTTCTATCTAAAATACACTCAAGTGCAGCGAGTGTCTGCACCATTGCAATTACACCAGCCTTTTGAGCAAAGGCTGTTCTCCCATCTGTAGCCAGCAGAAGATAGAATATTGTAGCACTCTCTAATTTCTCACATATCTGAAACTATAAAAATCCTTACTGTAAATATTTGCTCTTGAGAGCATTATGTAGTTATGGGGGGATCCTTGAACAATGTTGACTCCATTAAAAAAAAGACTGTATCCGTGCACCAGCAGCTTGAAACTGCAGAAACAGAGCTGGTGCCTGATTTCTCTATTGCATTTGTCCTTGTTCTGAACAATTTGTTCCTTCTAAAAAGGGAACTGTGCCCATTTTCTTCAACTCAGCAGTATTCACATTTCTAAAATGTGGTAATAGCATTTTGCTTGGATTAATGTTTGTGTCCACATAGAAACTCCCAAATAAATCCAGGTTTCTGTTAACTGTTTAATTTCAGCAGACAAATGGGAAATTTAAAGTTGAGCTCTCAACTCTAGGTTGACAGATTCTTGCTTGACCTATTTAGGAGAGGGAGGCATGAGTGTGACTCTGCTGGAAACTGCTCCGTGGGATCTATAGGAATGAAGTGTCCTCCTGTGTTGTGACCTGCTGTTGGTATGCCCTGACCATCTCATGCAGGGATGTAGTGTATGTTCAATGCAGAAACAAAGTGTCTTTTAGCAGTCACTAACCCCAAATTCTGAAGTATTTTGCTCTCCCTACCCCCTCCTCCAAAATTGGAAAACAAACTTAAATATATCCATATTGTTATCCTGAGGTACTTCTTAGTATTTCCATTATGTTTGTAAATGATTTTTGCTAAAATAGTGTTTCCCTCTACTAGGAAATCTTTCTTTCCTTTTCTCTTCAGTAGAACTTCTGTTGCCACAGTTCTGCAGGAAACCTGTGTCTTGGTGCAGGTGGCTGTGCTGGTCCCTGTGTGTCACTAGGAAGCACTGACATAAGGGTCTTCAAGAGCATGGCCTGTGAGAAGTGTCTGCTGGGTCATGTTGGACATCACTGTGCTGGAGATGCTTGAGATTCCTCTGTCCTGTGCCATTATACATGGCTATTATGGACCATTTCTAAACTTTCTACTGCAGATGTGAATGTAGTATGGGTAATTTTTAAAACTCCTTCTCAAGCTGCTGCATGGACAGAGATGTGTACTTCCATCATTAGTAACTTCACACTGGTCACTGTGAATGTTCAGGCTTTTGTCAAGGGCCATCCCACTTGTATCAGAGTTGTCTCTAATCTGTTGTGCCTCTGGATTGGAAAACTGCCTGGATAAGTCAATCTTAAAATTAATCTCTTTGCTAGGTTAACTTTTTGGGATAGTGTCCCCAGGCTGATTCACTGTGGGTGGTTAGCTGGTATTTAATAATAATAAATAAAGGCATCTGTAAAACAAATCTCCTCTAGTTAGAAATTCACAACTGAAGAAATTCAAAATAAATTGAGTATTGATTTGCACAATGAAATAACCAAGCAAAACATTCAGTGTGGGCTGAGGCTAATGCTGTTAGAATAAAGGAAGCTGATTCTGAAATAAATACTAAATAAAGTGTCTCATTAAGTTCTGCAGTTTTATAAAAGCTGTTGCCACAGGGAAGAAGAACCTAGTGTGATTTATTATTTTACTGCAGCTGTCAGTCATTGCAGCGTAAGCACGTTGCACCAATTTGTAAAGTAGCCACTAGTAACCAGGTCATCCTGCTTAAATGTCAAACTTCTTGCTTGAAAATGTGTGAAACTACATAAAAACTCTTTCCATCTTGTTAGCACATCTTTCACAGTATTTCTCATTTTGCTTGATGACATCAGTTCTTGAAGATACAGAGGAAGGTTTTAAAAATACCTCCTGGGCAATGCTGGGTGATGCTTAGCTAATGAATTTATTGATGTTTGTCTGATATTCTGGAGGGTTAGTCCACTTGCTCTGATCCAGTTTTTGAGTCATCCATCTCTTTATAACTGCTCCTGTGTTTTATGCATAGATTGGATTTTATTATCCTTGATAAGGTCTTTGAGATAGAACTTCTGTTAGTTCCTACTTTCTCCAGTGAGAATCTGCAGCTCTCTGCAGTCTGTAGGTGTTACTGTAATGTGAGTAACCAGTGCTGTAACTTGGGTGGGAATAGCCATTAGTGATTTTGGGGAATGACAGTCTCCTTAATTTCACTGCACGTCAATCTATATAACTTGCGGTTTTGTCTAGAATTACATATTTTGTATGTTGAAGGCAAGACAACTGAATTTTGCATCTTTGTGTTTATAGGCAAGTCCCTTCTAAACTCTGTTTCTTGGTTGCCTCCATCTGTAAAATGGAGATAACCTCAGAGGGATGCCTTGCATATTCATCAGTGATTTATTGTATGCCACTGAAGAGAAGTGTTACCAGCAATGCTAATGAAGTTTATTACTCAGCCCCTCTGCTGCACATTGATTGGTATTTCAAAGATCTGCAGTCTCCACAGTGAGCGCTAGCAAATTCTTAACTGGACTTAGCTTGTAGATGGCACTAATAACTTCGATTTACATGAGGCTTTTCCTTTGGAAGAGGTCCAAAGAATTTTATAAACTGTAATGCAAGCCATAGTGTAAACATTGCCTTAGCAGCCACCAGCTATCAGGGAGTTGCTGTGTGATGGATATTGCAGTGCAGCTGGCAGCTGTATGTGAGAGGATAGCAAGGAAGAAAAGTAATTCTGCAAGTGGTGGAGGTGACACAGAGAGGTAAATAAGAAAATAAACAGACACTACCTGAATTGTGATTTTTTTTTTTTTTTTTTTTACCATTGATGTGATTGATTCTTATGGATCAAGTGACTCTCTTGTGAACATGGCATTTTTGTTGTAGTCTCACGGTGTTGTGATATTGGTTCCATTCCAGTCAAGCAGAAAGAGCCGTGCTAGCAACCAGAGTGTTTTTTCTTGCCGAGCATGTGTGTTTCTGGATGTCTTAATTCAAATACTGGGATGCAACAGTGTGATTTCGGTGGTTCCTCAGGCTGGTATGGCTGGCTGTATAATGTCCTCCTCTAATGGAGGCAAAAGGCACAGTTGTTGGAGTTTGCCCTGTACATCAAAAAGACTGGAAAGCATACCCCAGATAACTTTGAAGCTGAAGTCCCATTAACCCTAAATTCTCTCAGAAAGTGTAAATACCTTTGCAAAGATGTTGGCTTAGAATTTGTTGTGTTTAGTTGGGTTTGTTCACTGAAAGATGGAGCCTTGGCTTCTGCTCTGAATCATAGGCGCCTGAATTGCATTGTCTAAATAACATTGTTGTTATTTTAGGTCCCAGGCACCATCACTGGAGGGAGATGGCAGATTCAGAAGTGCTCAGAGATGTTTGTCTCATATGTTTGGTAGGGAGGCCAGACCTTGAATAAGACTAACTTGGACACTTTGGTGAATTCCTCAAAGGCAGGTAAGACAAAACAGTGCCACTGGGCACAGCGTAATCTGCCAAAGCAGTTAGTACTTTAATAGACTAGACACAGGTGTCAAGGTGTCAGATCACTTATTAATAAAGAGAATCATCAGCTTTTGTATCCCATGCAGGAGCATCTGTTTTGGAAAGGTTTTGAGCACTTTCAACTCTGGTTGCTGAGTGCTGAATCTTCAAGGGCTCAGAAGCACTAGACAGAGAGGTCCAGAAACTGGATAATATGAAATGCATAGTTACAATTGGAAGCTATGATAGGAATATCTGGAGAAGAAACACATGGCTGCTAAGTGTGCTCTTGGTTGACAAGCAGCACTGTCCTGAAGAGCCAGCCATTTGCAGCCAAACAGAAAATGTCAAGGGCAGAGGTCAGCCCACTCAGAGGTCAGTGACAGTGTGGATTCTGATTTTGGGCTCATCCCAGCTGCCTGGTGATCAAAACAATTGTAGAAATTATGTTGTCTTTGTAATTTTGCTGAAACACTGTTTCCTTTGGTAACTTTTGAGCCTGTTGGTGAGGCTAGATGATTGCAAAAAATTTGTTTTCCTTAGAAAACAGGGTTAAAGTGTGTATCATGCTTTAAGGGGCAGGGAACTTCTTGAATTCAGATGCTTGTTTGGCAATGCTCATCCAGTGCTTGCCTGGCATGGAGAAGAGGTTTCACTGCATCATCTTTAGGCTTGGTCTGGGCAAACGAGTATTTCTGTTTGTAGCACCTAATGGAGACCTCAGCAGTCAATAGAGTACAGTTTGTGGCTTGGCTTCCTGCCTGGCTCTGTGCTTGCTTCAATCTTACAATAAAAACAAAAAGCAAAGTGTAATTATAGCCTGGTGGATGAATTTATATTTTTGGTGTGTTCTGTCGCTGGGAGTATTTTAAAGCCTCTGTGTCCAGGATTCTGGTCTTTCTAAATATTGAGAACCCAGTCAGTTCTGTATTTTGCTAGGCCATACCCTTCATTAAATATGTATTTATTGATAACAGTCAGTGAGTGCATTAATGTTTAATTCAGTACATTTTTCAGGTTTAGGATACCGATCATCCATATTGTTGTAATCGATTTCTCCTGGAAATACTGTAGTAATTAGAGGAGAGACTGATTTGCAAGCATTACTGTGACATGTGTAACCAACCTGTCTTGTTTTGAGCCTTTCATTACCTTCGCTTATGACTATAATTGTGTGCCATCTCAAGGAGGAGTATGAACTTTCCATTTGCATGTTAATGGCACTTTGTCTGGGAAGGTGTTAAAGGGATTCAAGCGATGCTATGCAGAAAAAATAACGTGTCCAGTAAACAAACAATTTTGACTGTTAGTGGCTCAGACGTTGCTAATAATAAAGGTCTTTTTTTTCTTCTGATGCAGCAAATGCACCTGTCAAATGGGCAAGGCAATCGGTATGATTTAGGAAGACAATTGTTACAGTTAACTGCTTCCTGTAATCAGCGTCTGTCTCCTCCTAGAAAGGAAGGAAGGGCTTGTAACTTGTGTGCCCTTTTTAAAGGGAGGGTGTATTAATCGAGTCTTAATGTGTGTTGTGATACACAGATACACTGAAAAAAGCTGTACGCTAAAACTCACTGGATTTCTCATGTGCAAGAGCTGTGTGTTGCTGGGAGTGTGGGCTGTTCTCAGGAGCTGAAGGATTGATGCACTGGTTATTTTGTCAACCTTGTTTGGCATTTGAGGGATTTGTCCAAAGCTCTGACATTTCACTCTCCAAATTCTGGTTTTAAAAAGGAACACTTGTTATTTTATCCTAACCTTGAAGTGGGTCCCAGTGTACCTCAGTGTGTGATTGACGTCGTTTGTCCTTTTGCTCATAACGGCTATTTTGGCTGTTCCTGGGAAAGTAAAAAAGACTCCATCACACTTCTGCTTTTGCATGGGAAGGGCTCCTTCTGAACTACGGCAGAAATCCCCATAAATATTAAAAATACATTCTGTGTCATACTTCTAATCCTTCTTCATAATTCCCTACTCTTCTACTGTTTACAAGAAACCTGAGCCACGTGCTTTCATCTTACCATCAGCTCTCAGTCTGACGGATCCAGGAGGAATTGCCATTCTCTATAGATCAGACCTGGAGGAAAATGAGTGGCATGGGCATAACAACCTAACATTTCCATTTAGGACAGTTGGATAAGCCTCAGGAGAAGAGACCTGCTGTTTTAAATTAAGAGCGGCCATTCAAGCAGGATTCCTTCTGCCTTGTGCCACTGTGTGTTGCTGCAGCATCCCGTAGCCCATCCTTGTATCCCAAATAATTGTGCAATGGCAAAATAGTTCCCAGCTGGTAGAGCTTAGTGCTTTCTGGTGGATCACAACAGGTTACGGTCACTAACAGGCAGGAAAATTTTTGAGTGGGCGAAGGCTCAGTGGGTGTTTGTGGGGAGATCTGACCAGGTGCGAGGGAGAGCATGATTGACAGGGCTGCTTTTGCTTTAAGGATGATTAGTGGGACGTAGCCTAGTCTGTAAGATGAATGTGAAAAGTAATAACAGGGAGTTGGGGAGCCACAGAAAGAGGAAAAGCAGGAAACCTTGAAGATATAAATGAGGAAAATTGAGAGAATTGTGCTGTAACAGTATCTTTTTTTTTTTTTTTTTGAATGCAAATGCCAGTAATCCAAGATGAGGTCTGTTGAGGCTAGAGAGGGGCAACTGCAATAACTGAGATGTGAGAGGATGCTGGATTGAATTAATCCTGAAAGGACTTTTTTAGAAAGCTTCACTGCTGTACTTCAACTCTCTCGCCAACTGAGATTAAACTAGTTCTTTGCATGAATGACCTGTGTGAACAGCAAAGGTGCGAGTTGGCCAGGCTTTGGTTGGGAAGGGAAGGGCTGTTCTGTAAGCTAAAGGAGGAGAGGGTTTAAGAGGAGGTGGATGATGTCTGTTTTAAGCTAGAAATCTGAAATCTTCTTAGACAAGTATCAGCTACCTGATATCTGCATCAACCGTTCAGTTGCTGCATGTTAAATGCAGAATGTTAAATTAGGGTAGAAAGCATTTCTATTGGAGTCTGGGGACAGAGCTGACACTAAGGCATTAATGGATAAGGGAGAACTTGGGCAGTTGCAGAGCAGTGGATGTAGCCTGTCTGCATGGGGAAATGGTTGTGCCATCATGGGTGACTTCCCCTCCAGAACCTAGGAGTGAGTGGGAAGAGAAGCTAGAAGAAAGGATTATATTTTGTTTTGGTAGCTCTAGCTTTTATACAAAACTTATTAATTAAAAGGAGAAATTTCCTGAATACAGCCCAAAAATATTTCCCAGAGAAAAATACCATCCCTATTACACCTTTGATGTAGTTGAGTCAGAATCACAGAATATTCTGAGTCAGAAAGGACCCTCAAGGATCATTGAGCCCAACTCTTAAGTGAATGGTCCATAAGGGGATCAAACCCACAACCTTGATGTTATTAGCACCGTGCTCTAACCAACTGAGCTAATCTCATCATTTTCTTGGCAGACAAAGACAAAAATGTATGTAGCATGATACCAGAGCAGAGGAAGGCAGATATTGAGACTGCAGAATGACAAGATAATCATCAATAATAGTAAAGAAAAGCAAAGCATAGTTGGGGGCATCAGTGGGAAAGAGGCTGAAGAGATGAAATAGTCCAACAAAGAGAGTTGAAGGCTTAGAACTGGTTTCCATGGGGGCTACTCCCGAATTTCTATCCTTGAACACGTCACATGTCTGTTACTTTTTTCCTGAGTTGCTTGTGTGTATAGAGTGTTCAGAAATGGACAATAATCCTTAGTAAGTGATTTTTCTATAGCATAGAGTATAGTGTAGCCATGAGCCTGCCTTGAATTTAAGTGTTACCATGATATGGACTTGAAGTTACTCTTAATAATGAAGAAAGGGGGAAAATGTACATACTGTTTATGCCCGACTTGCCCTCCCCTTAAAATTTAAAGGTGTACAAGTGGGCATGCATGTGGTGGAAAGTGTGCAATAGTAACATGTTGAGTGAAGCATTTGAGTTGTAACTCCAACCTTTAAAAAATGCCACAGGCTGCTTTCAGTGTGATAGACCAAAAAAATTGTAATATATTCTCTCAAAGCACAACTCATTTATATTGTTGGAGTCCATACAACCTGGTATAAAGAAAACTTGTATTGTGCACACTGAGGTACCAACAAGTAGCAAATGACAAAAGGGAGAATAGCCTAAGAAGTGTGCAAAGCAGAGGCGCCATACATAGAGGGTCTGTAACCTCCGGTGCTCTTAAGTAACCAGCTGATGTTTGAGTTAGTTTTCCGTTTGAAGTGTTGGTTGTTGTAAAGGCATGATGAAGGAATAATTTAACTTCATTTTATATTACATATTTAATCAGGCTTCCTAATCCCTACATGCTTATCACAAGCAGGTTCTGGATCTGTCTAAGTGTGCATTTGTGTTAAGGGTGAAGGGGATGATGTTTGTAACCATGCTCACACCTTATTTTTCTGGCTTTGGGGCAGACATGAGAGGACACAGACCTGCTCCAAAGAGCACATGCTGTCTTTGCTGACTGCGTTAAGTGTAATAAATGTGCAAAAAAATGCAAGCACGGCGCTTTCCGTGTGACCCTCATCTGCAACTATTGTAGCTGGGAAGTCTCACTTGGTGCTTGCTCAGTCTTGGGCGGGGGGGAAGAGAGGTTATTACTTGCCAAGAAAAGAAACTCAAATCAATTTAAGTGAGCACTTGGAGCTGCCGGCTGTAGCCCCAGGCAGTATGTGAGGCTACTGCAGAGCAGCAGCAACAGAGCTGTGAACCAAAGCATCAGATTAGTGAGCCCACAGTGAAAACTTGTATTTCTCCACTGGAGGTGAAGTTCTTCACTCCAAAGGCTTTTTTTGGTTTTGGAGCACTTTTCTGTGCCTCAAGCCAACCTACATGTCTATGCCAAAACAATACTTAAAACCTGTCCACTTGCATGGCACCACGAATAGGATACTTGACCTTTAATACCTTATGTTTCCCTGATTGTCTTGGGTTGTTTTGTGCTATTGACAGTGAACCAAAAGTATATTTGTGACTGACAAATGCATGTTCTGTTACAGATGGATGTGGTAGCTGGGGCTGTGGTGACTGTTGTTCAGGCTGGCACTGAGATTTGCACTGAAACCTGATTTGTGCTTAGGGTTTGAATTTGGATTCCCAGATCCAACACACAGTCTTGCCAGGATATGCATCTCCTTTGCAAATTTAAAAACCAAAGATTTTCTAACTTTTGGCAGCAGTAACCCCACAGCTTTTGAGTTTATCTCTGTAGGTAGCTGGCAGGTATCATTCCAGGTTTAGGGATTGTTTTTTACCAGTTTGTTCTTCCTGTCTTCCCCTCTGGGCAATATTTTTCCTGCCCTTTTTTCGCTGGGCCACACAGGGATGCTCCTCTCCTGAGCGTGGCTGGCTGGGCTCATGCCTTGGTGCTCCAGCAGCATCTGCACAGACATCCTTATCCCAGATTCATCCCATATCCTTATGTTCTTCTTGTTTTCCCTGCCTTTTCAGTCTATAAATTTTATTTCTTCCTTTTATAATCTTAACCTGAAATTGCCTCACAATTTCTTTAAACCATCTTTTTTTTTTTTTTTCCCTTTTACAGCTATTATTTGTTTCCTTTCACCATCACTTCTAGAAATTCAGAGTACTGCCAGCTAAGCAGATACTCCAGTCCAGATGAAGGCAGTTTTACAAGCCTTGTTACCCTGCCTGGATTCTTTACCACCATAGCAACTTCTCTTTTGCTTTTGATGGTATGTGTATCCAGTTGCTCAAGTTGTCTCGGTTTAAGTTGTTCTGCACATGCCTGTTTCAGAGACACTGAGGTGCTTATTCTACAAGAAAGCAGCAGTGCACATTAAGAGTGAAGTTTTCTTTTCCACTGGAGGGAAGCTAAATAGGCTGGAGAACAAAGTAGTTTGAAAAGTTGGTTCTAAGCTGGGATTCACATTTTCTTGCTGGAGTTAGCTGACTGCAATAACATTGCAAACCCTTTGTTTTCAGAGAGAAAGCAAGTGACTTTTTATAAATCTGCTTTTAAAGTTAAGATAATGCTTCTGTACAAGTTCCTTGCACAGAGCTTTGCAGGATGGGTGGATTTGGGCTTCCAGTGCCACTTCAGGGTGATGCTGACAACTGTTAGGTAGGAAAGAACAACATCTCAAGTGCCACGTAGAACCTGTCCTGCAAGCTATCAACAGCAGAGCCAAAATCTTTTTATGTTCTGACTTCTGCTCTTGGTCTTCACCTATTTTTCCTGCTAAGAGGATAAATATACACAAAAAAAAAAAAATCTGTTCTGTTCTCTAATTTATGGTACAGTCCTGGATATCCAATTTCAAGTCACATGTGGTATAGAAATACATTTAGAAAGGACTGGAAACAAATATAGAACTTGTACAGAAGTCTTGTCTTTGCTTTAGACAGGCTCCATTAAACATGAAATCTCTTTATATCTAATGACAATTAGCTGTGCAATTAGGAGCTGTTGTTCGTACATTGCTTTATACTTGATGGGATGTGCTGTGCTGGGGGGCAGCAAGGCTGCGCTTGTGCATGGTGGGATAAATGGCAAGCTGAAACACAAAGAGGGAATTCTGTATTTTACTAAATGAAAATGCCTTATGTTGAGTTTTGAATTACAAGTAATGTTTTTGGGTAAACTGCCCATTTTGTAAAAAATCCCAAATGGTGCCGGTCCCAATAGTTTTGTGCAAAAGTGGGAAAATGCAAGGGATGAACAAATGTGATATGTGTCTTACCCCCATAAGCACAGTCTGTCTGGCTCATACCATCTCCTTTGACTCCATCCTAAAGCTCTATCCTAAAGAAAAATGTTTAAGTATATATGTGTTTAAGAAGCTGGTAATGCAGTCTTTTTTTGTGATTGAAACACTTTCTTCCAGCCTTGTGTGTCAAGATCTTAAACACATGACTGTACCCAGCTGGCATTAGCCTTGAGACTAAGTCTCCTAGTTGGGATGAAAAATATTTGCTCTGTCATATCCCTTCAACTTAAAGCAGTAAAACTATGTGGTGTCCAACAGTGCCAGCCCACTCTGCTGGAATACCTAAAGATAATTATTCTTGCTTGGTTTTGGTTTTCTGTCTGTTTTCCTTCCTCTCTCAGCCTGCCTTTTATTTGCCTTTGGCTCGTGCTTTTACCCTTGCCCATCCCTCCCCACATCCACCCACGTGCACAGCAATCCAGAAACTCTAGACTCTAAACCTCTGGAGGACTGAGTGTGCAAGCCAGCAACCATTGCAGGGAGGGGATACTGCAGGATCAGCATGCTGAGGGGGTACTCTGGCAGGAGTCCGCTGTGGAAAAGTCCTGTTTTCTGCATAATTGGCTTTTTGCCTGGGTGAAAGAGCAGAGTTCCTTTGTCACATGGGTTGTGATTGCATTTTCAGTAACTTCAACAGCCTCAATGTTTCATCTTTGTGGTGTGGGTAAGGTTTAATGTATGAGGCTTGTGATACAATTCACAGTGTTGCAGCTGAAAAGTTATTGTGGAAATCTATTTATCTCATACTCGATACAAAGTGACCTCCTTTTGGTACATGGAGGCTGTAAATGAGAAAGTGGGTGTCTCATGCAGTCCTGTAGGCGCAGCCTGGCCAGGAAGGACGATGATGAATCCTTTATCCTTCTGCCTCATATCCAAAAGATAAAGGATCCAAACTAGTTGTCCATGTGTTATCCCGTTGTCTTTATTTAATTTGCTTGGGCATCCCTGATTGTGGGTCAGTTTTGTGGGTGAAGTCCGGGGAGGAGCATTGTTCAGTTTGCTGTCACAGTGAAGGCTCTGCAGTGCAAATGGACTGAGGCCAGGGACGTTGGTAGGATGTGGTCCTTGGTGTACATACATAGCCAGTGTTGGAGTGCAGTGGTGCAGTTTGATACACAGCTGCTTTTTTGGGGAAGTAAGGGAAGGAGCTTGTAGCTTTCATTACAGAAGGAGCTGCTTTCCAGCCAGCCACATGTCTGAGGTTGTGCAACTTCTCGTCCCCCACCATGCAATCATGGTGGGTGGGGGTGCCAGAAAAAACCTAACCCACAGAGGAGCATCGCTTACAACATTGTGCAATGAACATTTCTCCTTGGGGTTCTGTTGCTCCTTCTAGACAAAAGGTCTGGCATTGAAGCCCAGGAGTGGAGAGAGATTTGCAGAAGGGGAAGGGCTGGAGACAAACCAACAAACTAAGACCTGGTGGTGAAATGAGTGATGTAACTCTGCTGTGTGGATATCCTCAACTTCCCAGATTTTTAGCATGCATCCAAAACCAAAAGGCAGTGTGGCTGGAAAGAGCAGGCTCCCTGGGGACCTGCTCCTGAAGTTACAGCCAAATAATCTCCCACCTATATTTAGAAAATCTACTGTAACGAATGTGTGATGCTCGTCATTCAGGCAAGGTGCTTTGGATTGCCTGGGTTGGAGCAAACACAGTGGTGTCTTTGCTGCTTTTACCTGTCTGGCAGATTAAAAGTCACACAAATATCCATGGTTTTGGCTTGCTTTGAGAACACATGAAAAAAACCAGCCATTGTTGGACATTTGGCAAGAAATGGCACAGTGATGCTGAGTGTGGGATCAGGGGAGGGGACTCATGCTGCTGCGAGGCTCTCCTGGCCATGCTGTGCTGGCAGCCTCCTCTGGGAGATGGTGGCAGAGCTGTCACGGAACTGAGACCCCCCCTTGCAGCTAGTTCAGGCTCCCTTTGGCAGGCAAGAAGTCACCACATGTAAGAGCACATGATTCTCATTACCCACGCCTGAACGTCTGCTGGGGCTGAATTGCCTCTATCCCCAAGAGCTGATCAGTAAGAAACAGCAAACATTTTTCCTGGGAGGGAGTAGCTGTTTATATATAGTGTGCAGTGGGTTCATGAGCGATTATTAGGAAAATATTCCTTTCTAGTCATAAAAAGGGCATTTTTGTTGTCTCCTTTCCTCTAAAACACACAAGTTGGAGAGTCAGGGATTTTCATTTGCCATGACAACCGATGAAACCGCCAAGCCATGTGATATCTTTGTCCTTCCTATGATTAAATCTTCTTTAATTTTTTTTAAGGCCATGTTGCTGACAGAGCTGGGAAACATCAGGTGTTATTTACTTTTCTCATGTAGATTAGTCAGGATTTAATTTGCATGTTTACTTGGGAGATGTAGAGAGCTGGGGGATATTGATAATTCCAGGATTTATGCTAAGGACAGTGTCTTAGTTCAGAATTCCTGTACTGTACTGATGTCTTCTCCCCTGCCCTCCCTCTTTGAGCCAGTGCTATTACTGAGAGGTCCTGTCTCCCACAGGACAAAAACTATCTTGGGACCCATCAGTGCTGCTGAACAGTGAAGCTCAGTCTTGGAGATGTTGGTTTACAAATGATACAAATGGCTTAGAGACTTGGAGCCAATAAATCTTTTCCTGTTCTTATGCCAGGGCAAGGTTTTGCAAGGGCAGAAAGTGTGATGGCTGAGACATTTGATGCCTGGTCCTTGTGAGGGCTTCCCTTGGTTCCAGGTCCGAGCACTTCACACTAACCAAGAACTGGGGTGTGGTGTTGCTGTCAGCAAAGCTTGAGTGCCAGCATTTATTCTCTTTTAAAAATTGCTATCTTCTGCTCAGGAACTTCCCCAGGGTGCCAAATATAAATTCAACAGAAAAAAAAACCCTCACAAACCCAAACTCAAAACCCAACCTCAAAAGCTGCTTTGTTGCTAAGGAATAAAAACAGATGGTCACAAACACGGTGCTGACGTGCCAAGTCGTGCCCCCATGACCGTGTAGCTTTGAGTGTGAAGTTCCTGTCCCAGTGACAGCACTGCCCAGGCAGCACACGTCATGTTGGCATCAGTGTCTATGAAGAGTGGCTACTGCTTGTTTTAAGTAAACAAGAGGAAATAACTTTCTGCTTCCTAATCTTTCTCCCCAAGAGGTCAAAACTTCAGTAGGCTGCTGCCAGGAGATCAGTAGTAGTACAGGAAAATCTCTGTATCTTTATCTGCTATTATCTATAATACAGCAACGTCTATACTGGAAGAGTCCTGAGAAAATGTGTTTGTGATGGGAACATGTATTTGAGCAAAAGCACCATGCTTCAGGAGGTCCTGGGCTGTGTCACAGAGTTGTTGATCATTGGCAACATCAAAAGGGTAAGTATTGGTGCTGCATAAGCCGCACTTGTGCCTTCACCTTCTCTCCAAATGCGAATTTCTCTCTGCAGAGCTCTGCAATAATTTATTAACCCATGTGGCTGAAGATGGGGAGTAGCTGAGCTGGGAGTGGAGGTGTGCAGAGGTGAAGACATGATTTATCTGAACTAGAGAACTGCTGTGACCAATGCTGTCTTTTAATGTGTGTGTGTGTGCATGCACATGCAATGCATGGTTTTGTGGGGCCCTTCCTGCTTAGTCCTCAAGGTACCACTTTCTTCATCAGCTTTAACCAATAAATCTCAAAGACAGTTTTGGAACACATTTTTTAAAATTATTTTTTCAGATTTTGCACATTTAGGTAAGCTATCTGAGTAATTTCCCTGCAGTGGTAGGAGACGTAGAGCAGAAACATTCCACTAAGTGCTGCCTTTTTGTGTTTCAGAATTTGTTTCAGGGCGAAATTTAACCCATGCAGTGTCTTGAATTGCAGCTAGCCCAAAGCTGAGATGAGGTTGTCTAATAGCAGATAGCTGCCCTAGAACGGTAACTGTACTTTTGCCATGGTTTAGGACAAATAAAAAGTACTGTAACTACCTGAAACTATAAGGGGAACTGAAAACAGGCTACTCATTAGCATGTGAGCTAAAATTTAACCAGAATATGAATACTGTTCCTTACTTTCTGAAGAGACTTGTGATGTTCTTATAAAAATCTTACTCAGGAGCCATGATATGAAATTAGCATTGAACAGATACTAAAGATAGTAAACATACTTCTGAACAAAATTACATTCTGTGACCAGGGCTGTAAAAATCTAATTCTGCTGTCCCACTCAAATTTTTTTTCCCATCTGGGTTGGGTCCCTCCTGCAGCTGGCCAGGTGCAGGCAGGGCTGGGAACCTTCCCATTGGAGGCATCAGCTTAAACCAGCCCTGAAGCTATACCCAAGTCTCTATTGTTTCTACTTTCTTCCCTCTCTGAACAATTTGTTTTTTGTGAAACATCTGCTGCTCTGGCAGATACCCACAGTTAAAGCTGTACCGCAGCGTTTCTTTGCAGAAATGCAAAGAATATTCCCCGTGAGCTCAGCCGCTTGCCAGATGGGATGGTTGATACCAGCTGAGAGGTTTCCATGATGAGGCCATTTTTAGATGAGGCCATTTTTAGAGGGGAAAGCTTCTTACAGGGTACAGTGCTTGTGCTGGTGGTGCAGTTCCGTGAGGAAGCTGAAGCGTATATGATCGGGTGCATATGCATGAATGTTACAGGTAAAACGTGCTTCCCATCTGGAACCAGGAGGTGATAAACTTGGGAGCACTGGGGCAATAATTAGCCTGGTAATAGCTTAGAACCCATTAGCCCAAACTTGATTTTAGTGGCAGACAAGGCCCTCTGGTTTGGGATTCCAAGCTCGTCTTTGGGGCAAATGGGGAGCTGGGAGATGAGCTTCCCTGGACCTCAAGCTGTGGGATACCAAGCACAGCCCTGATCTCAGATGCCTGACAGTGAGGTTAGATGAGGTTTAGTTACTTATTACTTCTACTAGGTTTGATAGACAAGTGATATAAATCCCAGTAAATCACAAGCTTACTTAAGCAGAAATGAAGAGGTGGAAATAATGGCTTATTTTTTTCAATTAAAAAGCATTCTTAGGAAACAAAACCTTAGATTTTTAAAAATTTTGTTCATACCACAGTCTGACACAATCAAAACAAACTGGTCAACAGCAGTAAAACATGTCACTGTAGTTAAAAGTCAAGAAAACTTTCTTGAATATACTTCTATAATCCAGACTAATGCACATATTCATATTTCATAGTACATTTATGGTTCTTATATCATTGCTTAATGGCATAGTTACACTTGTGCTGCTTCTGCATTTGCAACCTCATTTGAGTCATGATGTTCTTGTAAATGTCTTGTATATTTTCAAAAATGGTGGTGTCAAACTGTCTGATCTTGCAAGTGTTTTAGCAGAGCCCTCTCACCCAGTGTCAAAACTTCTCCAGGTATGGCCATGGTGCCAGCCCAGCAAACCAATGAAATAGGAGACTTCTTTGCTTGTTACCCATTTGACATGCACAAATCTTTCTTCTGGACTGAGGATGAATTGTTTATCCACCAGCTTTGCCTCCTTGCAAGTTGGGCAACCTACACTTCACTGCTTGTAGGCATACTGTCCCCACAAACCTTGCTTAGCTTGTGGGAGACACCTGGGGTTCAGCCTGATCCTGCACCTGGTTTCTAAAGAAAAATTCTCACCTAAATTCCAGATGGGCTTAGCGGGTTGGGTCTTGGTGTGGGAGCTTTACTTCCCATTGTAGAGAGCTGGACTTAGGCAGCTTTCCTGGCTTTTCCATGCAAGACATGTTTCAGTTATCACTTGCCTGTAGTTTAAAAAATAATTTTGTTGGGTTTTTTTTTTTCCCCTTTGGAAAGAGGCTGTTGTTTTTGAGTGGATAAAACAGCATATTTGGCTGGATTTCTGGCAATGCAGTTTTCCACACTTGGAAGTCAGCCTGTCTGCTGTGCTGGCTGAGTCTGTAACTGCTTCAACACACAAAAATGTGTTGCTGCAGAGCATACAGCTTGGTGGTCGCATGATGTGCTAGAACGCAGCCAAGACCCATGGAGTGTTGTTTTGAGCATGCAGTATTGTGTCTCCATCTCCAGGCATGTCTTAAAAGATGTTTATAAAAGCATGTATTAAGGTTCCACGAACTTTTTTGCAGTCAAAAACCTGGATTCTGACAAGAGGCTGTTGTTATGCTTGGAACTAGTTTTCTGATGATGATGTGTACCCTGGGTGTGCTGGTGTGTGGGTTGGTCAAACACTGTTGAGGCATTGTGGCTGTGCGTGTCAGCAGGTTTTTTTTAATCCTAAAGAAATTTAATTTTCTATTTGTCATTTTGCAAATACTGTGTATGTTTCATTATTCCTAATTAACACAGAAATCTGATTAGTTTATTTATTTGTTCAAGGAGAATCATCATTAACAGTTGAATCCTCAGATGTATTTGAGGAAATATAACTTACTGTCTGCATGTGATATTTAGCACTTTCATAGACACTCCCAGCACTGAAGTGCATAACTGTCACTGAGTCTCCCTTCCCCCCAAGAGGTGGGAAAGTTAGGTGAGGATGCTCTCAAGAAGAGCCTTTGGTGGCACTGAGATCCTCAAGGATGTGTCCAACCCAAACATCACCCATCCTTCCACCATACAACCAAAAAGGATTAATGATGTGTATTGATGCTGCTCCTGACACCGGTTCTTAATGTCGCACCAAGATGAGAGCGTGGATCTCTCGTGCTTGTGGTTTTGCCACCAGCAGCACAGAGGCATGGGTGACCCAGGCCTTCTTGGGAATTAAGTCTCTTAATTTTTCTAATGTGAATGGAAGTGAAATTAAACATTGCGGAGATGAGGAGTGAGGAAGGCAGGCAAGAAAGCAGAAGGAAATTCAGGCTGTTTGTTTGTAGAGGGCATGAGCTGGGCTCATGCTTGCCAAGTGCAGGAGCCTGCTTGGCTTGGCAGGTGCTTTGGAAATGAAAATATTTTATCCTGAGTTATGTAATGCAGCAGCATGTCCAGACCTGAATTCCCTGCAATTTTCTGGCCTGTGAGGAATAATTTTCTGCTTGAAATATTAGCCCTAGCTTTAATTTTGTGGTTCATATGGCATGTGCGATCAATGTAATATCTGTACACATAACTGCTGCTGTTTGAACTTGATATGTTTAGGTAAATTTATTTTAGTTTTTAGCTGTTGGATGATGAAGAACAGAAGATACTTGTTTATTAAGAACTGTATAAATACATCAAAAGCTGCTCTGACCTACTGGTTAGTTTCAGCAGGTGGAAGAGTCTGCAAATCCTTCTCTGTGTCTAGTTGAAACAGTAGGTTGTGAGGGGGATTGGAGTGGGATAGAGCTGAGATGCAAATTATTGTCATTCCTGCCTTGATATAGTTTCAGTCTTTATTCCTAAATGTGAAGAAACCTTTGCAGCTGTGGATAGTTTGTTTTTTCTTCTGTTTTGTTTATTTTCCAGCTCTTCACTGGGAAAAAAATGGTTGGATGCCTGAACCCAGAGAGTCATGGTGAATGAAATTGCATCCAGCTGGCAGCCAGTCCCAACTGGTGTTCCCCAGGGCTCAATTTTGGGGCCAATCCTGTTGAATATCTTTGTCAATGATCAGGAGAGGGGATCAAGGGCGCCCTCAGTCGGTTTGCAGATGACACCCAGTTGGTTGAGAGTGTTGATCTGCTGGAGGGTAGGAGGGCTCTGCAGCGGGATCTGGACGGACTGGATCAATGGGTGAGGCCAGTGGTGTGAGGTCTAACAAGGGTCCTGTGCTTGAGTAACAACAACCCCAGGCAGTGCTACAGGCTGGGGGAAGAGTGGCTGGAAAGCTGCCCAGGTAAAAGCACCTGGGGGTGCTGATTGACAGTGGCTGACCATGATCCAGCTCTGTGCCCAAGTGGCCAAGAAGGCCAATGGCATCCTGGGCTGTACCAGCAGTAGTGTGGCCAGCAGGACCAGGACAGTGATCGTTCCCCTGTACTTGGCACTGGTGAGGCCACACCTTGAATCCTGTGTTCGGTTCTGGGCCCCTCACTACAAGAGAGACATTGAGATGGTGGAGCAAGTCCAGAGAAGGGCAGCAGAGCTGGTGAAGGGTCTGGAGCACAGGTCTGATGAGGACCAGCTAAGGGAGCTGTGGGGGTTTAGCCTGGAGAAGGAAAGGCTCAGGAGAGACCTTCTCACTCTTTACAAATACCTGGAAGGAGGCTGTAGCCAGGCGGGGTTCTGTCTCTTCTCCCCCATAGGAAGTGATAAGACAAGTGGAAACATGCCCTAGGGCAAGGTTTAGATTGGATATTAGGAGAAACTTCTGCACTACAAAGGTGTTCAAGCACTATAACAGGCTGTCCAGGGAAGTGATTAAGTCACCATCCCTAGAGGTGTTTAAAAGATGTGTGGATGTGGTGCTTAGTGACATGGTTCAGTTGTGGACTTGGTAATGCTGGGTTTACAGTTGGACTCAATGCTCTGATTTGACTTGTTTTGTTTAGGGGACATTGGTCCCCTAACTGTGGCTTGTAATCAGGATTTGCCTACAAAGTGTTCTAATAGTTTTCCAGACTACAGGAAATGAGACTGTTGGGGAGAGAGGGTGATGCCATGATATGCAATGCACTCCCAGTTCCAGTTGTCACCTGGCTCGGCAGAGATGTGAACTGTTCCTCCTCTAACTCCTGCACTTCTGACTCAGGAGTTCTTCCTGCAGTCAGAAGAGGACTGAGATGCCATGGAGGTTTAGAATCACTGTCTTATTTCTGTTTTGTTCTCCTAAAATAAAGGTGTCAAAACATTCTTTTAGACATTAAAGGTTTTTGACTTCAGATGAAGGCTGGCCACAGTGTTTCCTGAGCATCCATTATCTTGTGATCTTTGTGGAGGTTAAAAGACAAGCAGAGGTTGGCATATCTTGTGGTTGACTGAGAGAGGTTTGTTCTTTTGAAGTATTCCACTCTAGCTCTGGCTTCATAAGCAGAAACAATTGGGGTTAAATCATCATTATAGACCCTGCTCTGATTATGCCTAGAGGTGGAAATCTTCCTTGAGAAAAGGAGTCAAGAGAGAAGTGCCAGAGATTTCTCTATCAGCTGAAAACCTCCCTAATACTTGGTGGTTGTTTGTGCAAACACTGGTACCGATGTAAAAGCTGATGAGGGACAGGCAGAGTAGTGATTTCATCTACATGAAGGAGAATTTGATCACTCCAAAGTCATTCACGCCTCCAGGTAGTATTTGAACCTCTGCATTGTGTTGCTGGCACTTAGTTGGTAGCCAAAGAGGCTGAGCAAGGCATTGTCAAAGCAGGTCAGAGGTGAAGAGGGACCCTCTGTGACCATCTAAACTAATGGGTAAAAAAACACTGCAAAAAGAAAATCCTTGGTTCAGATGATAAACATTGCCAAGTAAATGAAAGTGGATCAGGCAGAATTAAGAGGTAAATGGAGCAAATACGTAGAGGACATCATGTAAGGGAATAAGCAGAAACACACCTGGATATCTCATTCCCTGAAGCATGTATTTACTGTGGATGAATTCCTTGCATTGCAGTATATGGTGAACATAAAAAGCAGGATGGAGTATGTCTTTCTCCTCCCTCAAATATACTGCTGTCCCACATTTACAGGCAGTGAAGAGCCCACAGCACAATGAAACAGGGCTAAGTCCAACTAACCAGACTATGGAAGAGTTTCTAGCAAGAAACACTGGGAGAAGTGGGAGAGATTGGTGCGCACTTGCCTTTGCAGCAGTGCTTGCTGCATGGGGAAAGCAGCCCATGACTTCTGCATTCCTTTTTCAGGTGTCTCTATGGGAGCTGGAGCTTGTTTGTACAAGCTTGGGCAGGGAGAAGGAGAGGTGAAAGCCCCTGTCCCCCGTGCTTTTGGTTTGGGTGGATCTTTTCATTGAATTGGAATTAATACCAAGAGCATTTGTTGCACTGTCTTGCCCAAATGAAGAAACATTGAGATGCTGGAGCATGTCCTGAGAAGGGCAATGGAGCTGGAGGAGGGTCTGGATCACAAGTCCCATGAGGAGAGGCTGAGGGAGCTGGGGTTGTGTAGCCTGGAGAAAAGGAAGCTCAGGGGGGACCTTGTTGCTCTCCACAACTAACTGAAAGGGGGTAGTAGCGAAGTGGAGGTCAGTCTCTTTTCCCAGATAAGAAGCGCTAGTATGAGAGGAAGCATCCTTAAATTGTCAGGGGAGATTTAGATTGGGCATTAGGAAAAATTTCTTCATTAAAAGGGTGATCAAGCACTGGAACAGGCTGCTCAGGGAAGTGGTAGAGTCACCATCCCCTGGAAGTGTTAAGAACAAGTAGATGTATCACTTAGGGAGATGGTTTAGTTGTGGACTTGGCAGTGCTGGACTGTATCTTAAAGGTCTTGTCCAACCTTAATGATTCTGTGAAAACCAGCTAAGTCTAAAACATGTCTTGTTGTCCTTCAGCTGTGTTCCCAGTGATGCACCACTTCTCCAGGTGGTCTCCCTGCCTCGATTTACCCCCTCCTGGCCTCTTGTTCTGCTCAGAGTGACCATGTGTGGGGTTGTGTGATGAAGTGAGCAGAACAATGACAAATGAAATAAAACCCTGCAAAACTGATTCCTTAGGAGTCAGTTGGGAACAGCCCATGGAGGCAGTTGGGTTGTGAGCTGCATAAACTGCCTCTGGGGAAAACCAGCTATGAAACCAAATTTTCTGCTCTGCTGCCAGCCTCGGGCTCTACTCCTGCTGCATCTCATGATAGGGCATGTCTCTGTGCTGTAGCCAGCCCTGCTTATGATTTAAATTAATGTGGTGAGGGGTGGCTGAGGCATGGACTGGCATCCTATCCCCTGCCCTCACTACAGGGTCTTGTCTCTGCCAGAGGGTGGGAAAGACAGCTGCATCCTGAACACTTTAAAGCACCGCAGGGATGCGAGGCAGAGCGCTGTGCCTGTGAACACAAGAAGAGAGAAGATGGGGGGAGGGAAAAACCCACACCAAAAAAAACCCAAGTAGAAAACCCCAAAAAATAAACAGCAAAGTTGTCCAAGTTGTGCTCCATGTATTATCTTCTTTAAGTATATAATTCAAAGTGTGCTGTATTGCTGAGATGCACATTCCCGAGCGGGGCAGAGGTTGAGACACATCTTCTCTGGGGACAGGGAGGGTAGCGTGAGCAGAGTCAGCAGCAAAGGTCACTTGGCTGAGAGGCTCGAATGCAGGAGGAGAGGATTGCATAATGTAACTGATGCAATGTTTGTGTCCAGCACTGACAGTGTGCTGGGGTAGCATGTGTGTGCTTGGAGGGAGAAACACCAGTTTGGGTGATAGGGGTGGTCAGCTTCATCTGCCCAAATCACTTCTCCCTCTTCCTTGCTGCTTGCTTTGCTTTCTCCCTTCCCATGCCCCCATTTCTTGTATCTCTTCAGTTCTGACATTTAATCTCATCATTGCATCGTTTGTTTTATGGTCTTGGCTCATTTTTCAGTTCCTGTTTGGGGTCATTATCACATATGATTAGTCCTAGAGCCTAATGAAGGGGATCAGACGTAACTCTAGGGTATTTCTGAGCCATTTAGCATTTCTGAGCTCAAAGATCTGCAGAGCAAGTTTATTTTTAAGCTTCCTAAGAAGATAAATTTTAATTTTGGATTGTTTAGGGTACAAGTAATCGAAGTGAAATCTTTCTGGGGGGAGCATACCCTCTGGGGTATGAAGAATCCCAGGAATAATTATGCAGTGCTGAGTGAGTATCGTTAGTCCTGAAATAGCTTTTAGTGGATGATCACATTTTTCTTCATGTTTGCTAGTGTGAAAGCTTGAAACCCTATATTAACATTTTAACCTTCATTGTAAGAGCACTGTCAACCTGTTTTTAATACTGCTGTTTTTATCCAGTCCCACTCTGAGAAAGCCAGTCATGGAGATATGAAGCAATTACACAAAATAAGAGCCCCACAAAATAAAAATGGGCACTTTTGAGGTTGTTCTTTAAGGTCCCATTCTTTCACTGTACTAAGAAATATGAAGGAGCTGTGAGGTCTTGCATGTTAGAGCATCCTCAGGACACCTCCAGCAGCTGCTGTTTGGTGGCACTTCGCTGGCCCAGGCAAAGTGACACGTCTGTGTAGTGACTCAGTGTGTTCCTGCTAACCATCTGCTCATGTGATGCAGCTCATTAGTCACTAATTGGTGTGGTTACCCTTTTTTTAGGCTGTTGGAATGGTCAAGGGCCACACAGATGTGAAGCAGCTGAGTCAGTCTTCCACCTCTTTTGCCCTCAGGTCCATTGTCCGTCAGACTCTTGGTGGTGCTTGGAGAGCTATTGCCATGCACCCTGCCAGGCAGCTTGGAGAGCTATTGCCATGCACCCTGTCTGACTCAGCTCTACCTTGTATTCTCTGGCTATATGACTATAAGCCAGTCACAGCTTTTTGGTGGGACCAGGATATGTAGCTGGAGCCTTCTGGTGTGTGGCAATGAACCTCCGGACGAAGAACCTTTGGAGGCAGAGGGAGAGGGTGCTCTGACTTTGGACTGAGCATGAGAAGCTGGTTTCACCCAGGCTGCATTTGCTCTGTGAAGATCATCTAAGCAATCTGGGTCTTTACTGAGGATAGCGCTTTCACAATACTTTTTTTCTTCCCCATTCCCCACCCACCTGCCCCATTCTTCTCCTGAACTTACCACCTTTGGCTCTATCTCCTCATTCATTACCTAATCTATAGGTACTGGTGTGTTAGGTACTGATGCTTACATTTTTCCCTATCTGGTATCTGAACTGATGACTTGTAAATCTGTCTCTTCACTTCCCATTTGAGCGATCTATCCTCACAAAACTGAAGAAAATTATCATACTACTAATATTGCTTTTGGCATCTATTATTTCTTCCTTATTAAAAATGTCTTTTCATGTTTTCTGCTAAACTGTTACCTCAGTCCCCACTACAGTTTTAGCATATGAACTCTTTCCGTCTTTAAGGCAAACACTGCTGCATTCGTTTTAAAATTAAGTTCCCCATCTGTTCTGCCCTTACGTGTGCCCCAGCCCTGCTCTGTGTGTACCCAGTGCCCTCTCGGAGGAGCTCATGTGAGGTTTTTGGGTAT
This sequence comes from Oxyruncus cristatus, assembly GCA_013399855.1. Lineage (NCBI taxonomy): Eukaryota > Metazoa > Chordata > Aves > Passeriformes > Cotingidae > Oxyruncus > Oxyruncus cristatus. The sequence continues at coordinate 669,833 of VXAY01004846.1, forward strand.
TGCCTCTGCAGTAATAAATTACATGATCTCCTTGGACAATTTGACGAAGTCCACGCTGTCCTTTGGAGCTGATGTCGTTAAAATCAAAACCAACCTTTGCGGACATCTAGGAATCAATGTCTCAGGTTTGTGAGGCACTGCTTGGGAAGCTGAAAACCAGCATCTCTAATTTGTGGGCAGCCAGGTGAGAGCACATGAGAACTGAAACATGGCCAAAGTTTCACAGCAACTGATTTTTGACTACGTGGATGCCCTGGCTCAGAGTGGGAAGTGTTCTTCTCCCTTATCTCAGGAGCCACGTGTGTTCCAGGAGACCTTTGTTCTGAATGTTTGGAGTAATAAAGTTCAGCAGGGATAAAAGATAATGTCCCCTCTGACTTGGTTCACATAGTATTGTGCTTTCTCTCTCTTGCAGCTGCGTAAATGAGTATGGAAGATTATGATTTCCTCTTCAAAATTGTTTTAATCGGCAACGCCGGCGTGGGGAAGACCTGCCTAGTCCGTCGCTTCACTCAGGTAAGGTTGGCTGCCTCTTGGATGTGAGACTTTGGGATGGGCACAGTACTGGGATGGAGCATGGAGCCTGTGGCTGTGCACTGAGGGCTCTGCCAGCATCACAGCTCCAAAGCATTTTGGTTTTCACACTCTTGGTGCATGTATCACCTATACTGACACACTGGCACAAGCAGCACATCTTTAGCTAATGCTGCACTTGGCCCTGTTCTGGATTTTGCATTGTAGAAAGCTCATTCCTCTGTGAAGGTGGAATTCCCCTCTGAAAGCCGCTGGGATCACTCCTGTTTTGGTGGTGGTCTGGGCTGGTTATAAGGACCAGCACATCTGCTGGTCTCTTTCCCATCTTTTGCTGCACAGAACTCTCCCTGTTTTTGTCATTAGTTGATAAATAATCTGGTCCTTAGCTGTCAGTCCAGTGACTTCTGGACCTTTTTTTGTGGCAGAATAACAGGGAAAGGACCATGCTTCTGTGATCTGGGCCAAGAGAAGGCTTTGCATGAGGCACTATAAAACACAAGTTGTGGGGTTTTGGTTGCACTCTTAACTAGATATTGTCAGCAATTTTTCCCTTCACTGTTAATTTCAGTTTGAAAGCTGTGGTGATATTAGAAAGTCTCCAAAAACATGTGACAGCCAGTGGTAATAAAGCTAGTCAACCCCAAAAGGTTAACAGCAAAAATGTCTGGCCACTTCTGCTGCAGTTGCTGTAGGGAATGGAAGTGCCACAAAATCAACATGACTTGGTAGACCAGAAATCAAGCAGCTATTGTTTTGGTTTTGTTTTTCTTGCTCCTTTCTGATTGTGCTGCCATCAAATACCATGAGCATCACACTGTCCCTTGCCATTGTTGTGGCACCAGTGATGGCTGGCTCTGTGTTTAGCTCCTGAAGTGCTGTGCAGAGATGTGACCCCGTTGCTGGGAGCTGCCAGAAATGCCTATCCTTGTCACGGGGTGTGGTGGAGGGAAAAGGGAAGGCACAAGGTCGCGGAGGCAAAAGGCATTTCATCTCACAGAGATGCTCACACCTCTTTCAATGCGTTGGGAAGTACCATGGAGGGTCCTACCCTTCCCCTGCCTCTTTCAACTGCACAGAAGTAGAAGGGCTTTCCCCCTCTCTTTTTACTCTGTATGTATCCTCTTTTTCTTTTCCTGTTTCCCTACCTCTGAACTTAATGACTTGCTACACAAATAGGGATGTATAGACAGGGAGAACACAGTAGGGTTGAATTATGGTAACCTTCGTGCCGGGGAAATGTCACACTCTAAATGAGACAGAAATAAGTGTCCAGAGAAGGGAACAAGGGATGAATAGTTTTGAAGATGAAACAGAGAGGATTGGTACCCAGTGAGAGTTTTGTCTTGCTACAGATATATGCTTAATCAAACTCTTGTTTTCTTCCAGGGGCTTTTCCCACCAGGGCAAGGAGCCACAATTGGGGTTGACTTTATGATTAAAACTGTGGAGATAAACGGTGAAAAAGTAAAGGTAGGAGCCTTGATGATTTTAAGTGTAAATTCATGTTTCAGTATGATAGCTGAGGTTTCTTCCTGCAGCCCCCCCGCTGCTGGGAGGCACTTGGGGAAGTGCAGGGCTGTCTGGCGTGGCTTGGGCAATGTAGGGTCTAACAATCTGTGTGCTCCTCTCCACAATAACCATCAGGATTGCAACAGACTCCCCTACTGCAAGGGAGGAAATGGAACAGGGAGATCTTGCAAAACTCTGTTCTTGCTTAGGAGATGGTAAGATTTTGCCTGGCTGGGGTTGAGGAAGGACAAGGAAGTGTTTCAGTGCAGCCTCCGTTCACAGCATTTCTGGTAAGCAGAAATTTATTGTACTGCCTGGGATGTGCTTGATGAAAGTTCTCTCCTGTGAGCTCCCAAGACAGCCATTGGGTAGAACAGGCTTCTGGACTTGGGTTCTGCACAACAAAGGCTCATCTTCCACTTCTGCCAAGTTACAGCTTTGGGAGAAGCAGAGATGACCACAGTACTAGTGTTTGAGCCAACAGGTTTAACTGCAAAGGGCACAGGTCTCCATATTATGAAGTCTTTCACCCTCTAAAATAGGGTGGTTGCAACCAAACCACTGCTGGGAAACTGTCCTTGTCCTGTGCTAACTCCCAAATTGAGCCTGAGCATCACTTGGCAGAGAGCTGCTTTGCCTGGGCCAAGGCAGACTGGGGACTAATCTCATGCTTTAATGGGATCCATGGTTGGGTTCCAGAGCCCAGAGATGTTGGCTGATGCCACTTTGTTCATTAGCAGAGGTTTCACTAGAGCTACTCTGGTGTCTAAGAGATGAGAGAAGAGTGTGGTTATCTGAGCCTCTAATGTCAAGATGTCCAGGGTCCCTGAGCTGCTCCTGGATTTACTCTGCCTGCATGAAATTCAGGGATGCATGAAATTCCAGGGGTGAGATGGAAACAGTGGATTTGGGCAGATTTGCAGCCCTGGGCTTTTTTTAACCTGTATTTTACCGCAGAGGGTTTTCAAGAAGAACATTGTGTATTGTGTTCCTAAGTTCAGGACAGGGTTTAAAAGCCATGGTCATGTCAGCAGGCTGCCACCCTGCTGCATGAGGAGCTGTGCAAAGTGATGGTGCTTGACCAGGAGACCTTCCTGCCTGAGCAGGGGAAGGACAAGAGGTATAAATACCTTCACTTGCTAAAGACTGAGTTAATATTCAGCACATGGCTGTGCAAGTGGGGCAGAGCAGCAGGCAGGGAGGCAGAGAGGATTACGTGTAGTCCCTGTGGTGTTAGTGCTCAGCCCAGTGGTTTCAATGCTCATTAGCAGGCAGTAGCAGCTTTGGCCAGGACACGGATGCTGTTTGTCCAAGCTCCTCAGACAGCAGAGATGCTTCTTTCAGCCAAAATCAGCTCCAGTGAAGCAGCTCAGAAGGTCTGAGCTGGTAAATTGCTTCATCACTGCACTGGAGGTGGAATTCATTTTTTTTGTTATATATCTGGCTTAAACCAGAAGTCTCAAGATTGTCCTGGTCACTGGAGGGAGAAGAGCAATCCTGATGAATCCCATCCACCTTAGACACCTCTCCTTTTCAAGCATCTGGTTCTCTGTCAAGTACTGATGGAGCCCTAAGAACATCACTTATATCTGAGGTCTGGCTTTTGTACAGGTGAACTCACCCTAAGGATTTGTCTGTTTGACTTGTTGCTCCTGTGACACAATCCTGTTTTAAGACTAACTTGGGCTGACAGTGCAAACTCCTTGAGTGAATGTTGGGAGCAGTCATGCCAACATGGGCTATCTCAGGGCAAGGGTGGTTACAGGGTACTCTATAAGCTAAATGAAAAGTCCCTGCTGCTCTGCAAATGCGTGATGAATGCACAGGTGTCCCTCCATGCAATTCCCTGAAACACCCTGGGGCAGGGTTGTGTATTGCAGAACCTTAGTAAGTGGTAGCTGACTTACCAGCTGTATTTCACGTAGCAAATGAGTTCTTAAAGTCCCTCTCCTGACACCACCAGTGCAGTAGATTGGAGTTGCTGCAGCTCAGCCTCAGTGACTAAGCTTTGGAGGGAGCTTAGCATGATGTATTCGGATATTTGAATGAGCCTTATGGAGCCTGGAAGGCAAACAGATTTCTTTCAGGGGGTGATATTGTAGCTGAAACTTTTTGAGTAAGTAGTGCTTGTGAGAATAAACATTTAATGAGCAGGGAAAGTGGGAATGAGTCAGAGCAAAGAGCAATAAAAATGACATCTTGGTCAAACAAGGCGCTGCTCTGTCAGCTCATTTAGCAGTGCCTGAGCCATGACTCTGCCTCTGTGCTGGGCAACCTCTCCTGCACATCTGCTGGAATCCAGAGCTGTTTACCAAACAAGTTTTTAGTCTCGAAAATAGAATAGAGATTTCTGGGGAAAAATACTTTTCAGCTTTCAAAATTGTCGTTAGGAAGTCAGTGAGTGTGTTAGAATCCCTAGATCAGCCTTCAGAGCCTTCAGCTGAGCTCCTTGTTTGTTCCTTTGCTTTCTATTCCTCAGTGCATCATCTCAGAGTAACTATAACCAGCTTTGGGAGCTAGAGGAGTGGCATTCTTATTTGTTTTAGGGAATGGGTGCTGCTGTTGTTGGACTTTAGGGGCAGGAGAAGTGACTGTCTGTCCAGCACTTGCATTGTAACTCCAGGCTAGCAGCTCTGTCCACAGTAGAGGGAGATGCTGGAAGTTGCATGAAAGCGCAGAGACCTGCAGCTTCCAGGGGCTGTTGGCCGCTGTGCCAGCTGACTTTGTGCCTTGCATTTCAATCCACAAGTGCAAGAATGGAAACAAATAGTGCCGGGGGAAGGGAAGCCAAAGGGAGAAGAGCTAAGTGCTTTCCTAGCATTGGTTTTACCCTTGAGGGTGGTTTTGTTGTTGTTGTTGTTGTTTTTTTTTTTTTAGGTCAAAACAGTGCTGCCATAAAATAAAAAAGTTAAAGATAAAAAAAAAAAAAGTTGTTTCACCACCCCTCCTTGTTATGTCAAAAGCTGCAGATCTGGGACACAGCAGGACAGGAGCGATTCCGATCCATCACGCAGAGTTACTATCGCAGCGCCAACGCGTTGATCTTGACCTACGACATCACCTGTGAGGAATCCTTCCGGTGCCTCCCCGAGTGGCTGCGGGAAATTGAGCAGTATGCCAGCAATAAGGTCATAACTGTGCTAGTGGGTAAGTGACAATTGTCCCTCGCGGGGGGTGCTGTGAGCGGGGGGTGAGCTGTGCGTATCGAGGGGCAGATGGAGGTGTTAGCAGGAAGAAAACATGACATCTGTGTGAACTGGTGGTGCAGGATGCTTGAACTGGTGCGGTGGATCTTGTTGCCAACCAGTTGTAACTGTAGGTGGGCACAGGGTACAGCTGGTTCCTTAAACCCAGTGCTTGGACCGTTCCTTCTGCAAATAACCCCAGGACAATGATAGTGGTGTTCAAGATGCTATGGACACCTTTGAAGTGTGGTCCTGTTTCAGGCCTAAGGCTATTGCATGCAGAGGTGGAATGCTTCCCACCAGGTGGTCCCAAAAAGATCTAAAGTGTGGATGGGGCAACTACCAACCAAGCTAAGGAGATAGCAGTTGTCCTTGTGACTCCAAGCTCAAATATCTACAAATATGTGAGGATCTGCTCAAGCTGGTGATGACTGCAGATTGCTGTACCCCATAGGAGTGGGACAACCAATCTTGTCTTAAATGGTCAGGATCTGGGAACCACATCAGGACGGGATGGTTGCGTGGGTCATAGCATTCAGAGGTGGGGCAGAGCTGGAAAACTGGATAATTTTGCATGGATTTCAGGGAAACTAAAAAGAAATAACTGAATGTTATATTAATCTGTAGAGCTTCAACTCAAGACAAAACAGACCTCAGGCCATCTGTCTGCTATAAGCAAGGGGAAGGTTATTTTGCCTACCCGTACTTTTCCATACTCTGCTTTCAGCATTTGATAGCCAGGATTTGGCTTTTAAAGGTCCAAGAATATATAAAGAATGATGGAAAAATAATGTGGGGAAAGCCAAAAAGTGTCATGCTACAGTGTTGATATCACCTTTAATAGTTTGCTGTTTAAATGAAAAAGTCTAAGTAATTGTAAAGAATGTTTAAAGTGTATTTGAAAAAAAAAAAAATATTTTGAGTTTTACATGCCCCAGTGGCATTTCGAGTGAGCTGTGGGGTTTATAGAGCTTCCATACAAGAAACTCCTACTCCTTGAGTATGGCCTGGGTACAAATGGGCAGAAATAATTAATACACGACTAACAAATGTACACATTAATTTTTTCGTGAACATTAATTGCCAGCATCTACAGCGCAACATATAAAACATATTTTAATCATAATTCTCTCGTTGAAGATGGTGACACCCATAAATCACTTGTGTTGAGTGGTAATCTGTTTAGAAAGGTAACTTCATTGAATGCAGTGGGTCCAAGAAACTGCATTCTTGGGAAGGAAGGAGATCTCAAAGGAGAGGAGGGCAATGAGACAAGGCTTGCTAGTGGAAACACCATCTTTTCCTCCCACTAGTTCTCACAAAATTGCTGGTAGGAGTGAGGCCAGGAGATGTTTCCTCCTGAACCTACTGAGCTGCCTGTTATTGCATGTCCTGGTCTGTTATCTTCATTGTAAAATTAATTTATGGCAGAAACATCATGTTTGAAGTGAAGTGACCAGTAATAGTGTATAATCATATCAGATACTTGCTTAAGGCTGTAATCAACTCCCTGCTCAACTGGTCTCTCAGAAGCAGAGGGTTGATTTCTCGCCTCGCCTCACTCTGTAAGTGCCCCCCAAGACTGTCCCTCTTCCAGCCTCCACAGCCAAATCATACGTGGGAATATTGAAATAGGAAAGCTGTCTTCCATGCCAGGCTTTTTTTTTAAAAGCTTGTAACGTGATAAATATCACATTTAGTCTCTCATATGCTATAATTGACATTTTAAGTGCTCCTCAGAGCAAGGACAGAAGAATTTTCAATAGATATTAAAATGGAAATCCTTTAATGTTAGTTGATAGCAGCAAACAGATGCATTGCTGCTAAATTAAAGCTAACTGACTTGGACGTTCACAAGGCATATTTTATTAAATGCTCTGATGTTAAATGAACTTAAGTGTATTGGGGAATCTGTTATTTGGAGGGGAGAGCAAGCACTAAGAGTTACGTATCAAAACCACTCTCCATACATATGTCCAACAACAAACACTTGTTTATTCCTTTTAAACTTCAGTTTCTCTTGGTTTTGCCATCAAACTAATTCCTTTTCTAAAATATTTTATCAATGCAGGTAATAAGATTGATTTAGCTGATAAGAGGGAAGTCTCCCAGCAAAGAGCTGCAGAGTTTTCCGAAGCACAGGACATGTACTATCTGGAAACATCAGCAAAAGAATCGGATAATGTGGAAAAACTCTTCCTGGACTTGGCCTGCCGGTTGATCAGCGAGGCACGACAGAACACCCTTGTGAACAATGTCTCATCCCCCTTACCAGGAGAGGGGAAAAGTATCAGCTACTTGACTTGCTGTAATTTTAATTAAAGAGCTGACATGTGGGCCGTGGGCCAAGAGGATTTTTTTTTTTTTT
>VXAY01004846.1:677524-751954 GCA_013399855.1 Oxyruncus cristatus
TTGTTTTTTTTTTTTTTTTTTTTTGGTGGGATTTATCTGCTTGAAAGAATTCCTGCCAATCTGACCCATGTGACTTACTCTGAGTCAGGTTACATTCCTGGAAACATGGCAGGCTGATGGCTCCAACTGCATGGCAAGGTAGCAGGGTTTAAATTTCATTTTTGTCAGTCTGTGGAGCAGGTCAGGAAAGGAGGAGTTGCACAAGTCCTTCATGTAATGCAGAACATGACCTGTTTTGTTTCCTTCTATGGGAGAGTAGACCAGCCTCTCTTGAAGATATTGAAGACATCAAAATCTGTCTCACAGAGCAATGTGTTTGATCCTTTTTAAAGCTAAAAAAAAAATAAGAAAAACCCCAACAATGAATGCTGACTTTGGACTACACTGGCAATCTTCCGGGCTGTCAGTGAGTGAGCTCTTAGGACATGTACATAACGTCTGCCCGTCTGTCTTCATGCAGGACTCTTGTGTTCAAAATAGGGTTATGTCTCTCATCTACAGGCACTTTCATGAACGTGGAGAAAAAAAAAGTTACATTTATCGATGTTTTCAAGACTGAAGAAGACATGGATACAGCTCAGTTGCTCCCTTTGGTGCTAGCAGTTCAGCAAATATTCCATAGACCAAACATAGTCTTACTACATTACTGTTCTCTGAATGTGTAACTTAGACTGGTTAAGAAAAAAACACTAATAAGTACTGTTCATAAAAATAAAAAAATCTCATTACCTCTTTTTCTAGGCCTGAACACAGTGGGAAAGGACTGTGCTCTTCTTTGGTATCCAATGTAGGATGAAAAGAGTTTCCAGAAATAAAAATAAATAAATAAATAAACCATTAGTCATGTCCTAATGTAAAAAATTAACCTTAGGGAAGATTATTGGTGAACTTTGGAAAAGTGCACCAGACATGACCAGAGTCTTGTGCACACATCGATTGTGTATAAGGGTTCAAAGAAAGCACAGTTTGAAGTGATGGTCTGCAATATGTCCAGCTTAAAAATAAAGCTTGTAGATACAGTTGTTGTTGAAAGGCAAGAGTACAATTTTGTAGAGTTTTGTTTCATTTTGTTTTTTTTTAATGCTAAGTGGAAATAACAATGGGTTGCAAGTGGTATCATTCCATGTCTGACCCATCCAGCTCTCGCCTTGTGGATCTGCTCTCAAAGATGCTCTTGAAGGTATCTTCTTGGCATCCAGTCTCTCTACTAGGGTAGCTTTCAGGTTCAGGGCTGCAGAGTCATTTTATTTCCTTAATGCTTTGTGCTCTTAATCCCAAACTCCAGTGTATGTGTAACTGTTCAGGCAATTTCTTCTTACAAAATACCTGAAGTCAAAGTACTATGGAGTTCATGGTGTTATTCCACTTCTGCTGCCATACAAGGCATCCCAAATTTACACGTTGGCATTAAAATGAAATCAGAAGACGGTGAATGCGCACATAATTATATTTAGAAGTTTGACTTCAGTTTACCCAACTGGGGGTAAATCTCTCCTGGCAATTACATGGCTGTCATATGCTGCAGTTTAGAGTTTAATAATATTATTTGGCTTTTACTGAAGATTATAATAGAGCTTCTGTATTGACATAAAAAGCTGCCAGTAAGTACTTCTTGAAAAAAAAATAACAACAATGACAAGAAAAGCCATTTTAAAATGTGCTTTTTTTGTTTCCTGGAAAGGCTTCTTTGGGCTTTATCATGTTGTGCCTTTGATACATAATGGGGAGTTGACTCTGTGTCAGAGAGAGGGGGGGATTGATGTGTCATATGGCCATTTTTAATATTTTCTTGCTACTTTTAGGCCACTTTTATGACTAGTGGTAAAAGGGAACATGTAGAAGTTGTGGTATGAAGCTTGTTTGTCATTTAGGTAACACTTAGCCAAGAGCTTCTGTAAGTGTGAGGAGATGGGGAACACATCATCTGGTGTTCTGGCCTGTCCTTTTCAGTCTCTGCTCATGCTGTAATCTGGAACATTTAGAAATGTGTGGGATTTGATGGCTTCTGCTGTGTTGGACCCTGTGATACAGCCTGTGCTGAAAGACAATGTCTTTCTTCCTGAGCATTCCCCAAGTTGCCAAATGCAACCTCGCTTGAGCTTGTGAAGAGCATCCAACTCAGAGACACCTGCTTCTGCACAGCTCTTAGGTTGTTCCTTACAGCAAAGCTGAGGGTTCTATGTCAGCTAACACTCAAGTTAAAAATCAATACTATGTGCATTTAATTTGTAGTTGTTCTTGCTCCTCTGAGGAGCATGTCAGCATGTAATGGATAATGAATGGGGCAGGGCTGTTTGATCGAGTTAACCAGGGAGGAAGGAGACTGCCCACTAAAACACCCATGGGTTTCTCAGCCTGGTTTCCAAAATAATCAAAGCTGGGCAGGTGCTCTTCATCCCTGCTGAGTACCATTATAAATGCATTTTAAAGTGCTCCTTGCATCACTTCTGGAGGTGGAATTCTAATGCATTAACATGACTGAACAAGCTGAACTGTTAAAATAGCAGAAACTGCTAACTTTATTTTCTTGGATATTTATTTTGAGGTTTCTAGAAGCCTAAAGCTCTTTTTCTAGTGCTTTCCTAATCTGTAGGTGACTATTTGGAGACTAGCCTACTAGCAACCTCACAGCATTGTTTCTTTTTATTGCTAGCAAATCTTCATGTAAGGACTCAGTCTCTAAACAGTGATGTGCTTTTGGGGCAGGGTGGAGTGCTGCCGTTGGCCTAATGTTCTGCAGCCAAATTTGAAGTAATTCCTTTCAATGTTTATTCTGTGTACACTTAAAATCTTGAAAGGAAGCAAGGGTGGTATGTGCAACATTTTACAAGGTCATAAGCCAAAGCTGTAGTTTGAGACTCACTTCTTTTCTGATGTTTGCAAACGCGCCTCTTGTTGAAGAAGTGGTATTTTATTGTAGTAACTCCTTTGCTGGAGTTACTTTTGTACACCTTTGAGTATCTCTGGAGTGCATACAAACTGCCTTTCCTTGTATCACTGAGGACTTATCTTCTCCTCTACAGTCTGATCCACTGCTGAAGGCTTCCCAACTGGAAGAGGAGCTTTATTGACTGCTAATTACAACCTAGTGGTGTGGCATAGTGATCAAAGTCTTGAAAAATAAAAACATAAAATAAATACAAATCCCAATTATGTGATAATCAGATCACCAACTAAACAGCTTGCTAGATTTCTGAGAGAACTGTCAGTAAAAGCCTTGTGATGCTTGCTGGATCAAGTGTCCAAAAGTCATGCAGAGTTGATGTAATGGGTCCAAATTTGACTGGGCATGTTCTCTATTATCAAGAGAGCCAAGCATTACTTTTATTGTCATTGCTGGATTTTAATGTATTTTCAGGTCAATATTCACAGCCATGAAGTAATCGTATTTCTGGGTGAACGTTAATTTTTAAAGTAGTCCTATAACAAGACCCTTTCTTGACATTTTTTAGCACAATGATTATCTCCAAGCAGAAGCCAATATTGGATGGTCAACAGGACTTTGCTTAATCTAGCAAGCGTGTTTGAAGAGAGTAGTAAAAATATCTCTGAAAACTGGATAGTCTAAACTCTGATTTCCAGTGCAGCCACTGATTCAGTCAAGCTGATCTCTAGTAAACCAGCAAACATTCTGTGCTTCAGATCACTGGCTGTGAAGTGCTCGCTGGTATTTTGCACTGGATATTTGCACCAAAAGTTTGCTGAGACGAGCCATGACTCCCTTCTCTTCCTATTTGTGTTCCCTATGAAAGTGCTAGCGGGGAAAAAAAAAAAAAAAAGCCCTTCAGGTCAAAGAGATAAGATGGGAAAAGTGAAATTATGAACTCTATAAAGAAGGGGGACACTGGGTGCCTCTTCCTACCTCGAACACTGAAGTCTTGATTTGACCTACACATAAGCTGTTTGAGCGTGCAGTTCAGATATGTGTTTGTGCTGAATGCTAAATGGCTTTGTGATGCTTACTTAATGAAAACCACACATGACAAATTGTCAAGCGAAATACTTTGGTCTTTGCTGTGGAACACATGAAACAGCCCTTAAAATCTGTCAGCCTGCTGGTGCTGTTTGTCTTTTTTTGAAATGGCTGAATTGGTAACAGTTGGCTCCTTCTAGTCTAGGTTTAGCAGTTAATGGCTATTGAATTCCTTCAGCATCAGTAATAACAGCAGCAAACTGAGGTTGACACAGGAGACAGTGATTTGAAAAGAAGGAAAGTCGAAATTAGTGATGCAGAAGCATGGTGGGTGAACACATGTGGGACAACAGGCTTTCCTGAGCTTTTGCTGACAAGGGATGCAATTAGTTATAGTCAAACCCAGTGGGTTTTGCCTTGTTCATTATCCCTAAGGACTGCTGTTTGTCCAGCTGCTTTTCCACTTGTCTTCTCTCTTCAGTATGAAGAACTGTCTATAAATCAGGCTGAAATGTTGAGCTGGCATGATTCCTGCAGTCAGAGACTGAATTCAATTGGAAAATAGGTGAAATTCCTCAGCTGTTAAAATAGGCTGAGCAAACATGCAGGATAGGCTGCCCTTTGGGGACCTGTGGTGCTTTTGGGGTCAGATATGGCTGGAAACACTGTCACAGAAACCCTCTCCTGGCTGTGGGGCAGAACAAGTGCTGCAGCCCATTGTGCAAAGGGAAGATGACTCTGTGGAGCAGCAAATGCAAAGTAAAGAGATGATTCTGCTTGCTCAGGATTTTCTCCATCCCATCCACTTTTAAAATTGCATCTATGGGTTAGGTTTTGATTGGACTTTCATTAGGGATGCTTTGAAATTGAGTATAGTCTGAAATTCTGCATTCTTTTAATGTCAAGGCACCCAATATCCTTATGTGGGTGGCTCCTACCAACAAAGTCCTTTTTCAGTTAATTCGGTTAGAAGAAGGTGTTTCTAGAGGAAACTTTGCAAATTCCCAGTAAGCAAGTATGGAAACTCTCTGTCCTTAAATGCCTCGGTACCTAAGGGCTCACCAGAAAACTCTGAGGAGACAAAGGTAATACTCTAATCAACTCTAGTAGGGAAAACCCCGTGAAACATGTTATATCAAAATGTTTTCTTCCTCTGCTTATAAACTTTATTTGTTATCTGAACAAATTTGGATTTTGATATCACCCTTTTTCCTTGCATCAAGTCTGTTCTCTTTTTGCTGTGGCTAATAATTGTTGTAGTTACTGTTCACAAGCAGCAAAGGATCACCATGATGAGTGGTGGGCAAACACTAGCTTGATTTCCTACAAGGGAATAGTGCATCCTAAGCAAAGCAGTCTAAACTACAACTGGTCATGTCTTTGAAATACAGTCATCCACTTGAGCTGTAATTAAATGTGCCATAAATGTTACTGATCTCACATCTGCCTCAGTTTAGGATTTATCTTGGCTAGGAAATACAACAGGGTAATCATGCTGACCGTGATGCAAGGCTCCCAAAGTAGCCCGCTGCCTTGCTCTGACTTACCTCGCTAATCACCACCTCACTCTACTGACCCAAAGTCGCCTTTGCTGTACTGTACTGTATCCAGCTGGGGTAGTTCACTGGCTGTCATCACTCATGGATGCCATCACACCCTTTTCCCTCATGTGAATGAGCTGTAACTTAAACCAGAAGTAAAAACTATGCCACGTGAGTTGAGGTTGGTTGTTTCTTTCCAAGTGGGAGCCACAGATCCAGAAAGAAAGCCTAATCTCTAAAGCTTGCTACTCCAAATGTGGTCAACAGGTAACTAGGGAAAGATAAACCAGATACAGCAGAATTGAGATGGCAATGAGTAATTTAGGCTGTAAATGTTGCCAGTGAAAAACTAGACTGGTTTTAAGAGCATAGTGAGGGTTAACAGCTCAGTTCCTCTGTGTGGATAAACAGGAGCTGGCTTTACAATACTCAGAGATTGTCTCTGTTCACATTAATAACTTGCAATTAGCACTTTGCGGATGTGACCACATTTGTTGAACCAGTTATCCTTTTCCAGTAAGCTCAGAAGGTAATTTTAGCTCTGGTTAGTTCTATAATTAAACTCAAGAAACAGATGCCACCTTTACATTTACACCTTTGCTTTTTCCTCTACTGCTTATCTTGGGCTAACATTTCCAAGGACATGCACTAATGAGTACATTTTGACAGTGTCCCTGCTGAGCACCTTTTGAAGTCCAGTTCCCTGGTCCACAGGGGAAAAATGACATGGCCAAAACCTGTGTTGGTCACAGTTTTAGCTGTGCGTGGTTCCCTGGGGCTTAGGGGATGTTAAAAGTACTCTTATGCTTTCACAGGCAGCAATCAAAGGCTCTGGTGTGTCTGGTGTCATGAGAATGCAAACCTTGGCACTTTTCAAAGCTTTATTCCTCTAGTACCTCTCATCAGTGACTGTTCTTTCACAATACTGCTCATTCCTCAAGCAGTGTGGAGGGAGGTCTCAGACTGGGTTGTATGATGTCCTGATTGCATGAAGCATTGGCTCTCACTCCTGCTTTAGTTAGAAGGAAAAGCATCAGTGGCTCATCTTCTGTGCCACCTTGAGCTTCTTGCTATGGACATAAAGTTAATAATTCAGTAAGTCCATTCCAGTTAGGGCACACTGTAAGGAATTTTTCCCTTATGGGACCAAGATTCAGATTCTTAAATNGGTACAAGTGAGTTGATCTCCAGTGAGCAGGTGAATGCTGCTCTCCATCCAAGGACTGTGTGGAGGGGAGTCATTCTGAGCTGGCATGGGGACAGTGGTGTGAACATCTCTGAGGGGCTGGGTTGCATCACTGGCATGAGCTTTAGTAAATGTAGTGGCCAGAGTGTCCCCCAGCAGCCAAGTCTCAATAGAGGGGCAAGCGGAGGAGAGGGAATACCATTTTTACATTTTAATGGAGTGAGAATAAAATACTTGGTCTGTGGTGGGAACAGCTGCCTTTATTTCAGGCACTGCAATTGCCTCAACTCCTGCAGACTGTTTGGAAGAAAGGGTTACCACTCACCCCCACATACAGCCACCACTGAAGGGGGAAAAACTAACTTCTGAAGCCAACATTTTAGTGGAGAAAAGGCCATGTAATGAGAGTATGGAGCAAGCCCAGTGCTTGTTGCTATGCTGATTTGGAGTGACAAGTATATCTCTGGATATTAGGGAAGTAGTTTAAAATATGCCATGGTTTTTAGCATAATAAGATGCACTGCAGATATGCCACATCCATTTTATTCTCCACAGCTGTTTACAAAAGGAAAAAAAAAAAAAACCAACAAACAAACCCCACGAGATTGGAGCAGCTGCAGTCACTCAGCTGTCAATATGGGACACAGCTCTTTCTGCTTTTTTATTTCCAGTTCACTCTATTCTGCTGCACATATTTGGCTGTTCTGTGAATTTGCAGATCATGAAATTTTTTTTCAAACTGCCTTTGATCTATACAGAAAGACTCACCCAGCTCTCATTTGAATTCATTAATACTTTGAGTAGGCATTTTAGTTTTATGTTTACTGGCTTGTTTCCCTTTGTAATGTGATCTAACTGACAAGTTTGTCGTGCTCTGCATTACCTTTAGGTTTTTGAATCTAAAACATTTCCTCTTTCCTGAAAGCTATGATAATTTTTAGAGATGCTACAAAGGCATCTTCATTTCCTCAGGAGAAAACCTGAATTACCCTCAGCTTTGATTACTATCAAATCAACATTGAAGCACGTAATTTTTTTTACAGCACGAACAAAGTATGGTTTATACCATCAACTGTAGTTTGAATTGTACTTTAAAAATCTGCTTAAGCACTAACAGCGGCATTTTGTTTGCAATTCCCATGCCAGGGAAGTCACAGCATTAAAGGAATTCTTTGGTTGGAGCTTTTCCCACAAAGCTCTGCTGTCTTTTCCCCAACAATTGTGAATTTAGCACAATGTACAGAATTTCAGCAAGAACCCTAATTCTTAAATGTGTGGCCAGAAAGTTGAGGAGGGAATGTGTTTCTTGTTGATCAAGCACAACCATTTCAGTGGAAAAAATGCACTACAGCTGGTCAGACCATTGATCTCGCTGCTGGGGTAGTGCTGTCTTTGGGGAGGGTATAGGTGTTAGCAATTTACCAAACTGTGATTCATTGACTGTCAGAAGCATTTGGCTTGTCTCTTTAAGTTCTTGTGGTCAAGTGTGGTACAGTGGGCTTGAGAAAGGAATGTATTTTGGATGACCAGGATGATGAATGTATGATGCTTCATGTTTATTTGTAATGTCCTTTTTTATACTTAGAAATTGCTTACATGTGTTATCTGTATGTAAATAAATGTTTAATCCTTTCCACTTGGTGTTTAAAGTATTTGATTTGTTTGGCTTTTGTTTTGAACTGCAAAGCAAAGTTGCCTTAAATACAAGGCATTCACTTGACGCGATGTAACATTCAGACCAACAAATGAATGGCTGCTAAGGGTTTTCTGCTTGGATTGAGCGTGCCAAGGCTTTTGCAGCATTGACACGTCACAAGAAGAGCAGAGGTAGAGCTTCTCCTCAAGGGAGTGATGTCCCTTTTCACTAGAAGAGAAAAAAATGATTTTAAAGCAGGAGAGATCGTAGCGGTTTGAAACGCCAAAGAAATGCCGATGTCAGTCACTAGGGGGTGGTCTTCGACAGAGGCACCATCCACTCTCTGTCGTTGCAAACCTGTAGCACGCTAAACTCTTGTCCTAAGCACGGTGTTAGGTTTGCGTTGGATAAAGATGATGGTTGGATGCTTCAGTTGTCTTTTATTCTTTGTCCCAGTGACTTTTTTCTCCTCAGTCTTCAACTTGCTCTTTTGGTGCCCATTGAATTCCACTGGTGTTCCCCAAGACCCCCCCTGAAGACCTAGAATCCTTTTGGACAAGATTTCCCCTTGTAAGCCTTCAGTCTTTTGGTAAATATTTATAAAATTTGTGCTCTGACTCATTCTGGAGATCAAGTTTCCTCCCCTGTGCTCTGTTCCACTTCAAAGATGACTTGTGCTAACACTTACGCTGAGAAACAAGCTGTGAAGCTTGAAGGCGCCATGTGTCTTTTGTTGCCTCTTCCACTGACCTTGAAGCTCCTTCCTTGGTCAATGTCTGACATGAGTGCAGGGCCATCTGCTCTGTGTTCCCTAGGAAGCTGGCAATTTGAGGCACTGAGAGAACAGAGAGATATTTGGATAGTGAAAAGTCCCTGCATGCTTCTAGGTAGGAATGGGACAAAGGGAGGAGAAGGAAACATCCTTAAAACTCAGACAGCTTGGGAGGTGAGTAGAGGGATGGAGTGTGTTGCCTGTGGGGGTGAAGGCTGGAGAAGGCAGACTAACCTCTTCCTGGGGAAGAGTAAAGGCCAGGTGAGGAGTAGCAGCCCTTCCTTGTAAGGAGCCTGCAACCAGTGGGATGTGCAACCTTATTCTTGTTCATGAGGTGTAGCAGCAAGGGCCAGCCTGTGCCAGGGTTTGCTGTGAGTAAAGGACTGTGAGCACCCAAAGGTTCCCTGCAAAAAGCGAAGAAGCTGCCCAGGGCAAAAAATGCAAGGCTGACAGACTAAAGAAGAAAAACCAAGAGAGCTTTTACTGCCTCTCTTCCACCCTCTCATGGTCAGTCTCCCTACTGAGCACATGAGGAGCTCTGCCCAGAAGATGTCACCTTGCTGACAGGGGCCTGTCACACAACAGTACTTTTTGCTTTCACTCTGTGTGCAGTCCTCTTGCACAAAGCACTGGAAATCTGAGTGCCCTGCATTAATTTCAGTGGTATGCCACAGAAAGTCCTACCTAATTTAAAATCTAGTCTTGATTTATGGATTTCTATGCAAAGGGATTCAATCACAAACCCAGTATGTATTTTCAGGAGTTTTATTACCTTCAGAATTAAACATGCTGAGCTCTAGTCTCTTTGTACAAGCTTCTAATTATAATCACATCAGCTTGCACCAAAGCTATCACTTACCATAGTATGTGAATGAATTGTCTGCTGAGTAAAATCATGCTGGACCAAACATTTCATATCAAGATGCTGCCAGGTATATGATGTAGAAGCTCTGGTGGTGTTTCATAGTTGTATCAAGTCTCTGGCGTATCACTTGGATCAGGCCTAACCACTGTGATAAAGTGGGTGCCTGTCTAGTTCATCACAAGGGAGTGCTTAGAGAGCCAGTGGTAACTGCAGTCTCCTACTATGTGCTGTACTAGAAACAACAAGTTTTCAAGTTTTATGATGTCTTAAAACCTTTTCTGTATTGCCTTCCCTGTGCTCAGTGATTTGAGTATGAGTAATGTTGTCTTTCCCTTTATTTCTTCTACATAAGCTATAAACGCAGATTTACCATTTCCAGGCAGGCAACATTTCTTACTCCTTTTCCACTTCCCCCAAGGATTCATCGAGTAGGATTTCATTTGCAATAAATCAGATCTTTTCAACAGACACAGCACTGGTAAATGCAGGGGCAGGCACAGGCCTTCTCACTTGGCCTCACCCTGGAGCCCTGCACTATCCTGACTGAAGCAACCATGGTACAGTTCTGGTGCACTTGATTTGTTTTGTAAGGCAGGGCTAAAGCTCTGCTGGGCAAATCATCAACAGTTTGCAAAGTCCACATGGCTTCTGCTGTTACCCTCATGTCCCTTTGGCTGTGCCAAGAAGCCTTGCATACGGAGCTGTGTGTCCCTTACAGTGTAGCATTGCTGTGTTGGAGAGCAGTGGTGTCACTAGCACCACACTTAACAAGTGACTCCATTTGCAGGCATGATGCTTGTGGTTACTGTGGTCAGGGAATCACAGAATGGTTTGGGCTGAAAGGGATCTTACAGATCATCTTGTTCCAACCACCCCTGCCATGGGCAGGGACACCTTCCACTAGACCAGGTTGCTCAGAGCCCCGTCTAGCCTGGCTCTAACACTGCCAGGGATGGGGTGACCAAAACTTCTCTGGGCAACCTGTGCCAGTGCCTCACCATTCGCACAGTGAAGGATTTCTTCTGCATATCTGAAGTAAATTTCCCCTCTCTCAGTTACAAACATCATCAATTTATCAATTAAACATCATCAAATTGTGATGTCTAGTTCTGCTCTTTTTTGCCTCTTTCTTTGCTATAACTAGATTTTCCTTTCTCTTTTACTTATGTTTAACATTCAGGGACTGTGGGGATCTTATGCTGGACTCATAAGAAGAAATCTTGAGCCTCTTTCCACTGCCATCTGCTGTTGCAGCATCCTTAAACACCAGGAATAACTTTAGGGGTGTGGTTGAGTAACTTGCTGGGTAGGACAGTGAAAAGATGGTAATTTAGGGTCTCCTACTATTATGTCAGGCAAGTCTTTGAACTTGTGCGTAGGTTTCCTCAGCTGTAAGTAGTGAAAAAACCCCAAACCAACAAACCAATGCTGACTTGAAAAAGCTTCTTCGTAAAAGTTTCTTTGTAAAAGGAATTTACCTGTGCAGACTTGCTCATTGCTGTTTTCTTTGGTCAGCCTGCAGTCTGAGCACACCCATACCACTGCAAGAGAGGCTGTACCTCATTTATACCCTGCTCAGCTGCAGAAGCAGCTTGTTTGATTTCAAATACTCTTCTCCTTCCCATCCCTCAAAGGGAAATGCATTTGATTAGAAGGTGCAGAGCTTCGGGTAGAGACTGAGAAACTAAAAAGATTTACCTGTATGCTTTGTAATGGCGATCCATGCTAAAAATAGTGGGTAAGGGACAACGTGACAAGAGTAAATACCCTCATACTTCCTCAAGTTTCCTGAAAGTAATGAGCAGGTACATAATTATTTCGCAGAATAGATATGAAGGCACACAAAGATTACAGCTCAAATTCCAAAGGTGTTTTTTTCATCCATCCCAAACATGGTTTCTGTTGGCTGCCTTAGAAGGTCCTGCCCGAACTCGGTGGTCTGTGTGGATGCCCCACTGAGGCACCTATCGTGAGACCAGGGGACTGTGAAGTTAGAGAAGCCTGAAACACACATGAAACCCTTCTAGCCCCGAATCCAACAATGATCAACAACACATAGTGAGTAAAATACACAGGAACAAGATGAGCACAAAATAATACGTTCCCACAACACTCTTCTAACTTCCAGCAATGCCTGCCTCTCAGGTTTCCTAAGGCAGAAGTGCTGCCTTTATAACCTGAAAGTGCTTTAGATACTGGTATTGATACAATTTGTTCCTTGCATGCTGAGACATAAACTCTTTGGAACAAACAGTGAGCCTGGGGCTTAAGCAGGTGCAATAGAAATGATGTGAGGCCTCAAACACAGGAATGCAAAAATGCCCACCTTGCAACTGAGAATTAACCAAGTAACCCCCTCCCTGTCACCAGCCACAATGTAAATGGTGCACATTCATTTTATGCCTCAAACTAAAAAATAAAAAGTCACAGCAGGTACTTTTAGGTCTGCTTCTGGTTCTACAAGTGTGATGGTGCATCCTCTCCAGCCCCTTTGAGCTGCACTATGACCTTAAAAAACACTCATTCACAACAAAATGTCAGTTTTTCAGGCTGACAACATCCTGCGCTACCACATTCCCACACCCTTCTGTAGGACCTGACTTACAAGCTTACAGCAACAGATCCAAGATTTCTCTGTTCAAAGACCTAAATGCAGCTGTTTTGGGTGAGGGGTATGGAAGACCCCAAAGCAAGGGAAAGACACTGCCAGGAATCTGCCACTAGCAGCCTTTAACTTTGTCGAAAAAGCCTATAGGAAAACTGGGAGCTGCTACCAACCTTTCCGGATGGCGCCCTCCCCACAACTCAAGGCTGTCACAGGATCCCAATGGGCTCAAAGGCAAGGCACTCACACAGCATTTGAAATTTTTCAGTGAAAATTTGGCCTTCCTCCCCAGAGTCTCATCAGGTAATAAGCTGGAGTGGACACAGACTCCAGGGCTGCTCTTGCAATGAAAAGACCAGAGTGCAACATTAACACACTCCACTTTAAAACTGTATGTGACAAAGTGAGATCTATTCAAAACTCACACATTTACTAAAGCCTTTATTGCACATCCTAGAGTTAATTTACAATAAAATAAAGTAACTGCAAGCTTTGATTTTCCCCATCTCTGTGGTACAAATGTCTGCAAATAAACATAACTCATCTTAGCAAGACATATGCCAATAGGTGTATAAACAATTTAGTTTTTAAATAGCTCTTTTCTTCTGCTGGATCCTTCCCACAAGTTTAACAGAAATAATTAAAAAGAACACAGCATTGAAATATGTTTTTTCTAGTATTTTGGCTTATTGGAAAAAGGGGTCTGTGCTTGGAAGAACAACTCAGGAGACCAGCCAGTAGGCCTTTCCAATATACCCCCTGAATAATTTCCACTTGAAAGGCGATTCTTGCGTTCTGAAGGGGAACAAGTTTCCAGGACTGTATCTTTTAAAAAAAAGGTGTTGGTGACACCTGCAGATAAAGGAGTTCTTAGAATCCTGGCTGTATCCCCAGGGCTTAATCTCTCGTTCTGGACAAGATTTTCGTAATCTTCACTGTTCTCTCTGCTTTCAGGAACAGGGTCCCTGCCAGTGTGCCCACAGGCGGATTGCAGGTCAGTAGCCCAGCTAACTGTTTTTAAAGGCACAGTTGGATTATGCCTTTTGTTTGAAGAGGGAAGGATCCACTCCTCAAAGTTGGCAGGCAGGTGGCTGTTAAGGAACTGCTGTGAAGCAGAGCTACTACTTTCTTTGTCTTCCCTGCTACTTGGCCTCCCACGTTTCACTAACTTGCCGGTAAGCTGCTGCAGCAGGGTGTTTCGAAAGGAAGGCCTAGATCGCTTGCATTTGGAATGGACTTTAGTGGGATTTTTAGGGGTGAAGATGGTGACAGAAGAGTTCTTTTCCCCCCGAGGCCACAGTTTCTGCAGATTTTTTGTCACAGGAGTTGACTGTGAATAAGGAACAAAGTCTTGAGCACTAACTGAACTGCATTCTGAGTCAGGAAAGGAGTAAGCTATGGGTGTACTGTGCTTACTAAAAGCACGAGGGGACCTGTGTAGGGATGAGCTCAGTTTTGAACTGTTACAAGGAACACCTCCAGGATAAAGCACCAATTCAGGAGCTGTGACCTTCTCTGTCAAAATATCTTCCTGCATTAAAGAATTACCTGATTTATTTAGGAATTCTACAGGTTTTGATACCTCTCTTGCACTTGCATCAAAGAGATCAGCAGAAGCATTGTAGCTTCTTTCAGGGAAGACATTGTTCCACTGCACTTCCCCCCTTCTAACACTTTCGAAGGCATTATCCGACAGTTTTGTCAATGGTTTTAATTCTCTTTTATATATCCTTCTTGTATTGTGGGGACTTGGTGGATCAGAGTCCCAGGCTCCTGTGAATGTAAGATCTGTTTTTTGGCTTGGTGTAGAAGAATAATTTTCTTTATTTTCACAAGCAGCTAAACAGCTATCATGTGCAGAACGCACACAGGTAGCTGCCTTGCTCCTTTTTAAGCAGGAGGTTTCTCCACGCAGACTAATAAAAGACCAAGATGAATCTGAAGTCTCACTATTTGCTTGTTTGGACTGTACACATCTGCTCTCAGAAACAGAAGGCTCTGATGTAATTGGTGGTGACAGTGACACAAGAGGCAGATGAGGATTAGATATAAAGCAAGATGATCCACATTCCTTGATGGTTGAAGATAAAACACCAGAGGAAGACTCACATTGTGACACCTCATCACTTGGAGGATTTGCATTCGACTGAAGACAAGCCAACAGTGTGTTCTCCCAGCTATCCCAAACATCATTCTCTGCTGGTGGTAAGAACCTCCCCAAGATGCTCCCTGGCAAATCACCAGCCACTGGGGTTTGCCCAGGACATGATTTGTTAAGATTTACACTCAACTTTCTATGTTCAAGAAGGGCATGTTTGCCTGCATCAAGGCTGGGTGATGTTACAACATCCCTGTCGTCTTCTATTCTGGCTAACAAATCATTTAGGCTTTCTGAGAACGGGAGCTCTTCCCAAAGCATAGAGTCCACCTGAGACACTCCAGCTATGGTTACGTGATTAGGAGCTGAGGCACCTCTCTTGTAACCAAGGAAGTTGTGGAATTTTTCTGGGTAACAATAATTTCTACTATTAGTCTTTGGGCAAATGTGATTTACCTCAGATTCCAAGGGATGTTGTAACAACCTGGAAGTGTTTCCATGTGAACATTCAGTCCTTGGAGAGGATACTCTCTCCAATTTACCAGTTAGAGAGATACTGTCCATCTGACTGAGCTGAGAACTTAATTCATTATCCTTCTCTTCATCTCCTTCCTTCACAGAAGAGCTGCAAACCTGTGAATCCCAAGGAGTTTGATTGCTGAGGCTTACACTGCACGATTCTGCAGAGACATGCCTCGCCTCTTCTTCATGCTGTTCACTCACCAGCTTTCCCACTTCCAGAGTGGGAAAGTCTTCCGCTGTTACCCAAGCAACAGATGAAGTCAGGCTGAAGGATTGTTGCCAGGACCCTAAAAAACTTTCTCTGCCACTAGACTGAACAAAACAGGAGTTTCTGTTCAGGCTAGACAAGCTGCTGAGCTCACTGAGACGTTCATCCGTTGGAGCTGATGATGTATCAGGTAAATATGAGCTGTTATTACCGCTCCTGAGTTTTGCCGACTGCAGATGATATAAGTAGCTAATAACAGTAAAGCCAGTAACAGCAGCATTTGGCAGGAAGATCTGGCAAGCTGTAAGGTTTTTCGTACTTCTATTAGTTCTGGAACAGTTTTGCAAGATGCTGCTGGCAGCAGAACACCCTCCATCTTCTCTTGCACAACCCTGGGGGGGAAAACAAAAAAAAACAACCAACTTAGAAAAAAAAAAAATTAACATGTCTTTTAAGTCAGGCTTAAATTTAGGTCTCACTTTTTCTCAGGATCTGCAGGGAAGAGAATACAAAACAGTCTGTCACACAAAGCAGTCCCTGGGAAATAAGCACTGGCAAGGGCTATAAAGGGCATCACAGTGAAAGGTTCTTTGCTTGTTGCAATTACACAAAGTTTTGGAGCTGGAAAAACAACCTAGAATTCTAAGAAAGGACTTCACAGAGAATTTTTTCCTCCCTTTAGGGCACTGGATGCTTCCGGGCTTCCTCCAGTGCAGTTCAGTGCCAATGGCTCGCTGCCTCAGGCCAATGCTTTTATACAGAAGGCACTGGGCAGCACTTGAAGCAAAGTACTCTGGTGCCAGATACTTGACTTGGCAGCTTAGCTATCAAAGCCAGCTTGATATTTTCTATGCACTACCCCCATGAAAGGGAAATAAGCTACAACCTTTATCTTCTCAGATTTTTATGGAGAATAGTATTTCAGAGGAGCTTCACCTGCAATACTTTATAAAATCTGCTTCTCTCTACACAGAAACTACAGGTGAAAAATTACATTTGAAGAAGAGGTAATTATCTAATATTTTAAGTGGATAAACCCTTTCATCTATCCCTCAAGGTCTGGCAAAGCCAGAGACCAAAAAGCAAATATAGTTATCTCCAACAACCCTCCTCCTCCTTGAATCTGTGTAAGAGTTGAGGCTGAAGGCTGTTAGCCAAGGACAACACCCTTCTAGGGCAAGTCTTAAAAAAGGGTGGTAAGCTGATTCTGAGTTTTATCTGAGAGGGTACAACTATAAGCATAGCTGAACACAACTACACAGAAATGTCTACAAACAAGGGCTGAGCAAATGGTTTTTGAATGTGTGTTTAGCCCTTGTGCATGCACCAGCAGCCATTTGATATGGCTGTTGATACAGAGGATTTGTAAAGGCATCAGGCATCAGGCCCAGAGACTCGGTGAAGGGTTCCAGGCAAGTAAAGTTAATGGATTAAGTCCTCCAACTTCCATTAATTAGGATGCTGTGCATTAGAAAAATCTAAGCTCAGATACAAATCTCATGATACCTGTGTGAGAGGAAAAACCCCTGCCAGGCAGGATAGTTGACAGACTTCAAAATATGAATGACTCACACAAGCACCACTTGAAGAGAACTCAAGACTGTTTCTATGGAAGGATTACTAAGAACAAATATTTCAAAGTCTGTTAAACACATAAAAGAGCCACAGATGCAGATGTTGAACAACTGTACTTTATCAGCAATTTGAAACATGCTGTTAAATCCAAAAATATTAAAATGGTGCAGGGAGATGTGTCTCTCCTTACATTTCAGACACGAGGAGTCTATGCAGCATGGGAAAGGTAGGGCAGTGCTTGGAAAGACAGCCTTGTTTCTTACTCAAACCCTACAAGGTTTTTTACAGACTCCAAGCTGTTACTGATATGCACAGGAGCTGGCACTGCTCAGGCTCTCTGAAAAGCACCCTGACAAGCTGTCAAACTGACTACTGCCATTCAAGATGACTTTTGGATGTGACTCATCTAAAATAACACAAGAGTCTTGGGAAAAAGCAGCAGAATCCTTCTCATGTCCTAGCCTTAAATTTTCTCAAATTCCCAAGAGATGGTGTACTGATGCACTGGTAACTCAGTCTATACCCCTTACTGGCTACAAAACCTGGTAAAAAAAAAACTCATTAAAAGAGAGTAACGTGGATTAAAATTACCTTCAATCCAAATATAAATCTTTTTCCAATGAAACAGGTTTCCACTGCTTGAACTAATGCTCCTGTAGATGCCTCTGCATTTGTTTCTCCTGACAGCTGATTGAAGTCTTGAAGATACCTTGAGTAAAAACATAGAGAAGTATTGGACTGACAGAGGAAGCCCTACATAGCATTTTAGCTGTACTGTAGTGCTAAAGAGGACACATGTTAAGGAGAAAATTTTGTGGTAGTTTAAACTAAACACCATGAAAACAGGAACCTATGAATTTGACTGCTTAGTTCACTTAATTTGTTAGTGAAATAGAAGCAAACAAAACAACCACTCTGAGTAGGTTTAATACACACACAGTTTTCAGGTGTTCCCTGTGTGGTTGTGATTTTCAGATGAACACAGTGACTATATAAAGTCTGTCAATATGCTGCTATTGCTTACATATCCTTCCTGCCCAGACCTTTACAGCATAGCAGTATCCATACATGGAAATAACTGCTTTTCGTGGCTGACAGCAGTACAGCAGTGTAGGGTGGAATGCCTGACATGAGTATGTTATTAATGCTGCTAATATGGGATTAAAAAGCATTCATGTTTGAGCCAGTGATAAAACAAGGCACTGGAAAATAACAGACTAGAGAAAGAACCAGGGAATGCATCTGAATATCCCATCCCAGCAGTTTCACATTCCAGAAAATCTGAAGCCTATAACGTGGGTTTTCAGGCTCTGAGGACTAACGGGCTTTCTTAGAAATCCCTTCTCTCTAAAGGAAAATCTGGTCATACTGAAGAAAAGTCACAAGTTCATCCAAACTGTAAAAAAACCAAAACCCAGAGGCTCTATCTCAAATAAAGAAGAAAGGAAGGACAAACAAGGAAGAAGCCAAACTGTGAAGCTCACTTAGCAGGTAGGAGCTGCCTTCAACAGATAAGTGCTTCTAGGTAGTAGAAGAAATCCTCCAATCCATCTCAAGATGTAAAGGTTTCAGTGGAAAAAAAAATAAAATCAATTTTCAGCATTTTCTCAAGGTGATTGGTACCAAGGAAATGCTGGAACACTTCAGCAGCTTCTTCCCACTCGTTTCCCCACCATCTAGGCTCATCTCAATTTTTTTAGGCTGAATAAAAAGCAGCAGCTATAAGGTCAGACAGAAACTATTCCTTACCTCTGCAGATTTTGTGCGGTGATCCCAAAGAATGGATCCAAGCAACTTCCAAAAACCGTGATGTCAAACAAATCACTAATGTCAGCAATCTTTAGGGACAATCTATATCTGTAGCTTGCATCTTTAGCTTCACCTGTGCAGCCACATTTTAGACAATTAAACCTGACAAAAGACAGTAAAAGGATAAAAAAGATTGAATACATGAACTTCTGTTAATCACTGCTGAGGTAAGAACTTACCTGCAGTATTACTACTATAATGTATCAAATATTCCATCAAAATCTGTAAGATTTTTTTCTTATTCTGTACTTCTTGAGGCATTAATCTTACCAAAGGCTCAGAGCATGTCTGTATCATGACAGAATGCCTCTGGCTTCTTTTACTAGTGTATTAAATGCTACCCTCTTATGAACTTGGTGGACTTTGAGTGACTGTTGGGGTGTAACTTTAAATTCCCTGCACTCCCATTTTTCAAGCTTCATTCTTGGGATTTTTCATCCTGCAGCATTAGTATAAATACCTAGGCTTAAAAAAAATCACCAGGACACAGCACTGTTACCCTGTACTTCAGCATTTGAAACAACAGATACCCCTGCTTTACAAAGTCAGCTCCTTCCACTCAGTGCTGACATTCATTGTTTTACTGTTCTTCTCCCAGCACTGCAATTAGAAAGGAAAGCTCACACATTTCTGGACACACAGTCAGTGGAAGAGTCATAGAGGACTAACTGGTGTTTGCACATATAGAATGAGATGAAAAAAAAAAAATCAAATCAGGATTTCATTTAGAGGGGCTTTCAGTCAATGCTTTCCAACTTAAGAACAGCACGGAGGGACTGGACAGACTGCAGGGGATGCACTTGGAAGCCATTAACACACATCACTTATTCTGCTAAACTGTCCTTTGATACTGTATGGCACCGAATGCAATAGAATTCTCGGTCCACAATGATGTCCAAGCTGCTCCTGGAATACAAAGCGATTCAAATAGCAACATAAATATCTGAAATCAGCACTTATTTCTAACAGCTGGATTTTCACCAATTTGCTTCAACTTGTGTTCAGCTAACAGAGATTCCCAAGTTAATGGAAAACATTTAAAGATCCCCAAAACAGGACATACCTCCTAGAATCCAGTATCACCCTAGATAAGCAGTTTTGACAGGCAGGATAGATGAAGCAGGAATTCTGGATGGAAATCACAGAGGCAGCCAAAAGTCCCTTCACACTATTCATGTTTTCACAGCATCACCTGAAATGAGTAAGTCGAAATTATTTGAAGAGTTCTCATTTTATGAGATTTTCATATTAACCGCTTTTAGTCGGGTTGCTCGAACACTTTGAAAAGCAGCCCTCAGGAAATAATGACCACTGTTTGAATAGTAACTCAGTTAAGGTAACATCTATTATGACCCTTAATTAACTATTTAAAAGAGAAAAAAAAAGGATGAAGTTATGTAATAAGAAGGAAGCGTTCATGGCGTTGCACACTATTGCAGACAGATCATACAAATTCTCATTTATATTTAGGGAATCTTTAATCTAACTAACCTTGAATGCAGCACTACAGCTAATCACGTTCTGATTTCTTTCCTTAATTTACAGTGAAGTCAAAACATGGAGTTAAAAACTGAAATGATTCTACACTTGTAATTCTGCAATCTGGTTTTCTACCCAGAACTAGAGAAACAAAGCTTACTTTATTTTTTTTTTATACCTGCACTTTTAAAAGACATTAGAAAAAAACGAAACTGCATCCCAGAAAGCAGAAAACACTGCAAATATTCCACTGAAATACGGCGGATATAACGCAGCGTGTATGTGCTCACGCAGGTTCTGGCAACGGCAAAGAGACTCAAGATCTATAGCACTATTCCTCTTTGGAAGAAATACAGCACTCATTGTCTGTATACAAGTTAAAAGAGGAGAGTACAAACAGATCTGTTCTACTTTAACTTTTTGTAACAAACAAACCAACCCAAACCTCAGCGCCCAGCCGGGAAACCACGAGCCCTCCAGGTGCTCCTGCCGCGCTCGGGGCCTCCCAGCAGGCCGGCTCTCCCCGCGGCTCCCGCCGGTGCCTGGTGCCCTCTAGTGATCCTGCCGCCTTGCTCTCTCCATGAGGAAAAGCAAAATACGAGTCGTTAACACGTCTCACAACCGGTTTTGCCCCCTGGGCCTCCCCGCACTCGCCGAGGCGCGGGGCGGGGCGGGGCCGACCCACCCAGGCGGGGTCGGGGCTGCGCTCGGTGACCCCCGGCTCGCCCCGGCACTTAGGTCAGCGCGGAAGGGCGGAAGTGCCGGCTGCTGCAGGCCTCCGGTGGGGGCGGGATGAGGCGACTCTCAGCCAATCGCGATTCAGCGCGACGGCAGGGCCGCCCGGCTCGCCCAATCGCAAAGCACGGAGGGGTCAGCCCGCCTCCACACGACACGCAGCGCCGAGGTGGGCGGATCACGTGCTCCGTGCAGCCAATCGCTGTCACCTCGCGGGACGCCGCGCGCCCGAAACACCTGTTGAAGTGGCCTCAGCCAACCGCGAACGGGCGCCCGAGCTCATCCCCGACCGGCGAGCCAATCGGAAGGCGTCGCTGCTCAGTGCCCGCCCCTGCACGTGCCGGGACGGCCCCGCCCCGCGCCGGGTCCCGCTCGGGGCAGCCCCGGGCGGGAGCGGGGCCGGCATAAAGCGCTGATCCTTCTCCTCCTTCTCCGTCTGCCCGCGGCGATGCGGAGGCTCTTCCTGCTTCTCTCGCTCCTCGGCGCGGCCGGCGCCCTGCCCGCCCCTCCCCGCCTCCGCAGGGGCGCCGCGCCGGCGGCTGGACCGTACCTGACACGCTACCTGAGCCAGCAGGTACCTGGGAGCCGTGGGTGGGCGGGATGGCATTTTCGTGGGCATCCGGATGCCATTGTCCCCTTTCACTAGCCTCATTTGAGCCACAGGAGGGACAGGACTACCCGCAGGTTTCTGAGTGTATTGGAACACTCCATTACTAATTATTTATAAAAAAACCCTCAGTGCTCAGTCCCTTTGGTAAAATGCTCCAAGGCTTGAATATTCCATTTAAAAGTGCAACTGTTTAAAGTGTCAGGTTGTCTGCTCTCTTGTGTGTCTGTACACCGTATCCTGGCATCAGGGTCCGTATTCCCGCACATCCTGTGCAGCAAGTCGGCAGCGAGGGGCCGGGGACCGCGACTGTGCCCTGGTGGTGTTTGCAAACATCAGCTGTGTGATTTATTTTGTTTGCTTTATCACAGAATGGTTCGGGTTGGAAGGGACCTTAAAGATCATGTAGTTCTAACGTTTCCCCCAGCCCTGGGCTGGGACACCTTTCACTAGATGAAATATGGAAGAGATTTGTGTTACTAACCTGAGCTTTGTCATCCTGTCTGCTCCCACGATTTGTTTGCAAAACCCATAGCGCATGGACAGAACAGACGGCTCTGCAACGCAGGCTTAAAGTGTTGGTGTGGTTTCCTTGGGTAAGACTTGAAGCCTTGCTTGTTGATAGATTTTCACAAAAACAGTCCACAGATCCTTTGATGTATTGAGGAAGATCTGCGTTGTCACCTCTGCTGTACCTGTTTTTCACAGGTGAGGTAATGGTTCCTTGTACTGGGAGACACAGTAAGGGAAGAGGATGTTTTTCTAATATTCCCTTGATTTGTTTAGAATCTAGCTTGTAGCATGCATTTAAATTTCATGTCCTGGTCTACATAGGGAGTGGTGGGAAGGAGGTGTTTAATTCACAGGCATAGAATCATTTAGGTTGGAGAAAACCTTTAAGATCAAGTCCAACTGTTATCCCAGCGCTGCCAAGTTCACCGCTAACCACGTCTCCAAGTGCCACGTCTACACTCTTTTAAACACCTCCGGGGTTGTTGATTCGCCACTTCCCTGTGCACCCTGTTCCAGTGCTTGATAACTGTGTCAGTGAATAATTTTTTTGTTGATATCTTATGTAAACCTCTGCTAGTGCAACTTGTGGCTGGGCATCTTTGGTGATATGTGGATTGAATATCTCCTATTTCTTTGTAGAAGGTGAACTTTTTGCTGGAGTGAGCAAGACAGGAAGATTACACTTTCAGAGAGAATAGATGTGAAGAAAACAGAGAACCCTTTTAAAGTTATCCTGAATAGCTATGGAATAATTTTAGAGTCAAGATCCCAGTTATTTGAGATGAGAGATAGATTGGGAACAATTTTAGTGAGAAATCCATGCTTTGAAGTTATAACCTTCTACAGACAGTGTTACTGGTTTGGGAATGCTCCTGTTCCAGTGATCTCCCTGCATAAATCATGGAATTTCTGTGTCTTGAAAACATCTCTGTCTAAAGCTCACTCAGGTAGTGATTTGAGATTTGTGTCCCTCAATTAACTCCTCTAGAGCCCTGAATCTTATTTTTGTAACATACTGCAGATACCTTCCGCAGCGCATGGTCAGCCTTGGCCAGGATATCAATCCTGCAGTGGTGGTGTAACTCTAATTGTTCTGGCACACCGGTTGTTACGCATTTTTATCATGGTATCAGTGATACTAATTCTGTGCCGCAGTCTGAACCGCCCTTTGTCACCATGATGTGACACCTCTGTCCTCATCTCCTCCCTGGCTTGTGGTGTCACCTGGTTTTTCTTCTCAGCTCTCGGCAGAGACAGCCTGTGTGCCTTCCAGTCACCAGCAGAGTGGCAGAGCTGCTGTGTGGCTGAGATATATGGATTTTGGGATGTAGCTAGGTGTTGAGAGAAGGGAGGAAAGTGCCCCAGTAACATCGTGTTGTAAAGTTGATGCCACTGCTCCCTTCAGCCTCTTCCTTGTTCTCTTCCTCTCATGCTTCAAGCAAAATCATGTCGGCTGAGAGTGGCTGCTGCGATAAAGAGGGAGCCTATGTACAGGCCTTGACATCCTTGTTGTCCGAAGACTTACTAGTATTGTTGAACAGGGTGGGAGATGTGTATATGTTAATGTATTTTTCATATTCATCAAAGATTTGATTGCTGCTGCTTGGCACTTGAAGATACAGGGGTAGCATGAGAGGTCTGATCACACAGGGTGTGTAAGACTGCTCTTTGTCAGTAACATTGTGTATAGAACTGATAGGCATTCAGCCCTTATGAAACGTGCACTGAGACCTGCTGTCTGGGAATTTGTAATTACATTGTTTTTCTGTAGTGGAACATAAATACTATGATTAACGTGTTAAATAGGGGTGGTGATACTTTGCCACCTCTCAGGATTGTTGAAGATTAATTATTTACATTATATTTACTTAGAGCTCATGAATGAATCATCTGCTTGTGTTCCATGCCGCTGAGTCTTTCTTCTTAGCTAAGGATCCTGTTTTGATTCTTTTGTTTCTCTTTTTGGTGGTTTTCATTATAAGTTGAAATAATTTATATAAAACCATCCTATACAAAAAATACTTTATAATATGGCAAAATGTTATGCTTACAAAGGAAACATTTTTATACCTATTTCTATTAAAAATATATTTAAATAGAGCCTTTAAATATTTTATATTTCTACAAAAGAAGACATTAAAACTCTAAACAGATTCTGTGCATGAGTTTTGTGGCTTAAAAAGTTACCTCTTGAGCACTGTGAACAATTTATTAATGTTGCACATTGGAGAACTGAGGCTGAGAATTTTCATGTACAGTTCTATCCTCTAAATGGAGCCTCTTGGCCTGAAGGGCTATAGACCTGTAGCATTGCTTGAGGGTCAGCTTTTACTGAGAAGCAATGATATTTAAGCCTGCTTTTATAAAAACGGAGAAATAACACGGTCAGAATTCAGCTCAATGCTGATTTGCATTGAACTTCCTCCTGTTTACAGTTCTAAGTGTCAGACATCCCCGATGATGGGGCTGAAGTCTAGAATATTGAGAAATAGGTCAAGCAATGCCTGTGTCAGTGTGACTAGTGCCTTTGCTTGCTTACTGGCTCGCCTCTGTCCTTAACAACGCTTATCAGTAGATGGCCCTTGAAGCAGAAACTCTGCAATCACACTCATCTCTACATTAACAAATTCTATCTACTGGCGGGGGGGACACTGTTATTGATCTCTTTTTCAGCACTGATGTACTAGTGTGACTTCCACAGGCAAGTCTGTTCTCACTTCCACTTCGGTATTTTGCTTGCTTGCTGAAAGATTGCTTGTGATTTGTGTGTTAAATTAATCCATCCAAAACTGAACTTTACAGAGAGTGTAGGAGGTACAGAGCTGCAGAAAGACCACTACTGTCTGGATGGTTTCTTTGTAAGCAGCTGTGTCTGTGACCACAGTTCAAATTTATTGGAAGGATTTGGTGAGGCATCCAAAAGCCATCTACTTCTCTTTACCCAAGTAGAAATAACCTTAGAGCATACTGGGGAGGGTCTTGAGTCAGGCAGCTGCTCTGACCTTTAGGTGGCCATGTTTTGTACTTCTGTGTCACTGTCTTTAGCACAAATGCCAGTGTTACAAAAACCATAGCCTGAGAGCTTGTGCTGGTTTATGTGTGGTACCGCTGAGAGAATAAAGCCTTACATTTGCTGACATTTTAAGGCTTCTCAGTGATCGACTGTCATCTTAGAAAAGAGAGTGGATGAGGTATCTCTTCACTCAATTTTATAACTGATGGCTGCATGAGCCTTAATGTGCTCTTGGACCCTTCACCCCAATCACACTTTGTAAGCACACACTTTGCTTTGTGAACTCCTATGAATTTGGCTAAGAACCATTGTAACAAGTACAAATTAATTTTTGTTCGGCAACTTAGTGAGCCTGGTCCTTCAATCAGATTGAACATGTCAATTGTGTCATCCTTTACAAAAGAAGAGTTCTGATTGTATTTAATAACCTCCTATATTTCCCACCTATGTCAATATTTCATAGCTTAGTCAATTCACGTGCAAGTCTTTGTGCTCTGAAATGCATCTACACTTCATATTGTTGTGTACATAAAAGGAAGCCATCTTGAAACTTCAAAGTAATGAAGTTGAAAAAGTAATGCAATTTGATCCTTTTTGGCTATATCAGGAGACTTTAATACACTATTTTGCGTTACAGACTGAAGTTCTGAAGCACAGCAAATGACAGCTTTGATTGAAAAAGCAAAAATTAGAACACAAGTTTCAAGCCAGAAAAGAATTTGAGGACTGCAAAGGGAAAGGGAAGATACCTTTTTTTCAGACATGATTCTTTCTAGTTTACAGATAGGACCAATTGAAAGGAAGTGGATGAATAAAAGGATTTTCTCACTCTAACTAGAAATCAGTACTACATCAAAAACCAATTTGAATTCAGGCAGGTTACTTCATGAATGTGCTCTGTAAAGAAAATGTGGTGACTTTTTATAACAGTATTGTCTTAATTTATCAAATTTATCAAAACTAAGGGTGGAGTTTTGCTCTTAAAAAAATGTTCCATCTCTTGTACTCAAAAGAAGGAAGTTTACATTTATGGGACAAATTATTCTTGATCAGATTCAGCATTTTTCACTTTTTGAAATTTTCACTCTTGTTGGTAAAAGTGACACTAAAAACGTGTATACAACAGTTACATATAAACGTTTTTGAAGTTAAGGGAGTAGTTTTCAACCACAGGTCTAGAACTTGCTTAAAAAGATATTAAGATGGATTGAGGTTATAATTTTTAATTGTGGTTAGCAGCTTTTTTAGCATCTTACTGTGACTCAGGTTGGTGTCTCAGAATAGTAACAGATGTCGGGAATGGTTAAGATAGGTTTGTTTTTCATGCCTGGCACCATAAAACAATAGCACTTTTGACTTCTGGTGAAGGAAAAAACAAAGTGCTTTTTACAGAGCCCCTTGGTACCAATTAAAAGTTATGCCGGTGTTTAGAGAAGAAGTGATGCTGATGTTTGTCTCTGAGGTGAATTAGTTGGAATATATGTTTTAATCATCAAGTAGTACAGGAGTACTTGGCAGCTCTTACTCTGTGATTTCATAGTGTGATTTAAAACAGGAGCTGTAAGCTACAAACCAGGTCCATAAGCAGAAACAATAGCTCTTATTCAGTGGACAGGAAAACAGGGAAGTACTTGTTAAAGCTTGTCAGTGAATTTTTATTTTTATGCACTACTTATCTGTGGGGTCACAATGCAGACACCAGCTTCTCAAATTAAGCAGGAAACAATTTCCTCGCTACTTTCAGCCTCTTCCTTCAAGTGAGCAGTTAATACTAGTGACTACAAAAAACATCAGTGATCACTACTCTCCCTCTGAAATTGAGTAAACAAGGCTTTACTTGGTCATTATACGTATATTCTGTGAAAATGGTTTGTTTTCCAGGCATGTGAATTTAGAGAATTAAATATAGACAGAAGAATGGGAATTACAATTCTTTTAAAGCACAGTCAGTAGATACTCCTTGCCTGTGGGGTAGGGGGATAACTGTCTTTTTTAATTTAAATTTTTAGTTGCTGTCTCCAATGCTTTAGTTCAGCTCTAGCATGCAGGTAGCATTTTCTGACACTCAGTGTGCTGTTATAGTGCTACTGCCAAGTGGCACTAGTGGCCAGTTGTGCTGTGGTGTGGTTGTTGTTCTCTAAATGAACATAGTGAGCAAAGAACAAAACTTCTGATACTTGTGGGCTGTTGTTTCTAACTTCAAGTCGATGTAACAGCTTTTTCCATTATTCACTCCTACAGCAAAGATACAGAATTTATGTACAAGTTCACCCTTGTGTCAGGCTTAAAGCCAGAGTGATTAGGTGAAGATTATCTGGAAAAGGTGTTTGTAGAGTAAAATTTGAGAAGTGTCTCTTTCCTGAAAAGATGAGGGTTCACTGAAAATCCTACCTCCATGGGATAGAAGGGAGCTATGATAGTGTGTGATGTCTTCTCCTTCTGACTGCTGATACGGATGCACTTGGTGGTGCATCTGTTTTCATTCCTAGTTCATTTATACTGCTTCCAAAGGGAATAAGTTTTTCTGTCATTGTGAAGTAATAAACCTTTTTTAAAAGCATCCACAAAGGGACTTAGTGTGGGGAAAAAAACCCCAAAAAACAAATTGCAAACAATTAGTCAGAGGTAGCTTTAGATGGTAGTTTCCATGTAGGAACTTCCTTTCAAGACAACGGGAACAGAAAGTGATGGGCATCAGGCCCCTTGGCTGGGGTCCAAGTCCTGCTAGAGTGAACTAGAGGAAGTGGGTGAAAGCAAAACTAGCATGAACAAAACATTTGATGTGTGCCTGAAAGCAACAGCTTGTTTTGCCCTGCTGCGTGACTCCCTGAAAACGAAGTCTTCCACAAAAGCCATTCAGAACCACATGCTGCTCTGGAAGTGCTGGCTTTTCTGTGGTGCTTCCTACACAGTGATAAATGGCTGGCCACCTACAAGTGTGCCGTTTTCAGTCCTGCTAGTCAGTGCCAGTGGGGAGGGGAATGTAGAGTTCCCTAGACTCCTGAGCAGGAGCTTCTGTTCTACAAGATAATGTAAAATGGCTTTTAGCAATGTCCGTGGAGTTCTTCAGAGTCTGTTCTGAACAGGGTAGTTCATAACAAAATGCTCATGTTTTTTAAGTGGGAAAAGGAAATTAGAAATGGAAATAAAAAAGCTTTTGGGATAAAAATCTGAGTGCTTCTGTTTAGATGAGAAAACTGTTGCTTTGCTGAGGAGAAAAGCATCTGTAGTCTAGCTTGATTCTGGGTGCTAATTGCATTGGTATGAAGACCTTTCATTTATCCATATGTTTGCTAGAGCTTTTCAGCCTCTGGAGAACGTTGTAATGGTTATGACAATAGACCTGCAATGTTTTTGTTGTAAAGAAGAGCAATTTCTCTGTAAAAAAACTTTTCACTTGTGAGGAGCTGTGGATGTTATTTCCCTGAATGCTGCTGATTTCCCCATCAGCCTGTCTATCAACATCTGACAGCCCTGCAAGCAGAAGTTGTTCTTCAGCTTTCAGATATGTTGCAAGCTTGCCAAAGCAGCAGTTGCTGTGTGGTATTTTTGCTATTGCATCAGGGCTGTATGAGTAATTGCTGCTTTGATGCTTTGTTTTCTGAAATTTTTCCCCCCCTCCTCACCTCGATGCTCATCAGAATGAGAAGCCATTTAAATGGCTTTTAAATACATGATCCACAGTGGCACGTGTAAAATACATAGCATTTTAATACTGATAAATTGCCATCTCTGCACCGAGCTTTTGTAATTTTGTCCGTGCTTTGCTTAATTAGAAGACCTAGATGGATGACGGGACAGTTTACCCATTTGCTTTCACTGTCTGTCTCTTCTTCCTTGGATCCTCTGTCTTGCTGTAGGACTAGCTGTAGAAAAAAATACAAATAATAGTAGTTGAACTAAGGTGGGGAGAATGACAGAGTAAATTTATTTGTAGTTCTGAAAACCTGGGAAGTGAAACAATTGCAGCCTGAAATAAACCTTTTAAAAATATTTGACAAAGTAGAAAGTTCTAGCCCTTTTTGGGGTAGGGGTGCAGGTGTTTTAAATATTTAATTTGACTAAAAAGAAATATTATCTTGAATCCGAAATACTTTTATTCCTTATGTCTTTGTTGAAAAAAAAGAATCGAGGAAGCCTTTCAAATGAAAGCTGTGTTGATAGAGAAGATGAAACTTTGTAAACTCTTTTGTTTAAACAAAGTCCTCCTCAAAACTTGAGGACACTCCTAGCAAAACTGGAATGTTTTAATGCTGCTTAATCTGTGACATATCAAAACTTCATGTCCAGTTTTTTCCTCTCCTCTGAAGTTAATCCTCCAAATGTGATGGATTTGTAATTCAATCTGGAAGGCACATGGAAAAAATTAGTGGCCTTTGCCTGTTAGGGGTCTGAGAAACCTTGCAAAAGCGTAACTTGTTTATTGCTCGTGCTTTTTTTAGCCTTGCAAATTATTGCACCTTGGGTAATACAGCTCTGACCAGGTTGTTCCCTATGCCTTGCCCCATCCCATGTCCTATGGAAGAATTTCACCAGGATAATAATGCCCGGAATAGAAGCATCAATGAACATTTGGAGTGTTTATTGCCATAATAGTTTGTTACAGATTTATGTAGCTGGTGGATCTGAGCAGCACAAGCCCCTCCATTGCTTGGAGAAGAACCAGGGAAATGTGTGGTTAGGGAGTGTCAGTAGTAAAGCTGATTGAAGAGATTCCTGCCACCTTCTGCCTCGGTCACCCACCCATTCTCCCCCTGGTGCTGGAGCTGTGTGACTCTTAGGTCTGGGACAGAAAGTGCTGGGATGGCCTGTGGGGCCTGTCCTTTCAGCTGGAGGAGTTTTAACAGGGAACAGCATCCTCACTGTGACTGCTGGGGGATTTTACATCTAAGTAATCAAAGCCTAAATTTGTTCATGGACTTCATTTTTACATGGTAAGCAGAATCTGGAGATTCAATTGCAGCACAAACCTACTAATGGTTTGTGGAAGTTGAAACCAATTTGTTTATGTTCTCATTAGCTGCTCAGGTTTCCGACATAAAAATAACCTTTTATCATGCACTGTTTGTTTCTAACGAGGGCTGACCCAAGTACCCTGGGGCTTTCCTACAGCATATCCTGTAGCTGTTTAAATGTTCTTTGGTCTTTTCAGGTGCCTGTCCAGACTGTGTGACTCAGGGCAGTGGTAGAGTTCCTGTTGGAGGCTTTCCTCGTCAGTGTGTTTTAATCACTGTAGAGATAAATGAGTGCTAAAAATCGGACTACCTTAAATGGCATCCCAAGAGACGGTGATGTGATTTCTGCAGCATAAGAGAACCTTCAGGAAGATACATGAAGTGTAAAATCATAGGCTCATTTAGGTTGGAAAAGACCTTTAAAAACATCAAGTCCAAATGTAAACATAACACTGCCAAGTTCATCACTAAACCATGTGTCTAGGCAAAGGCCAGTGTGTTCTCATGGGCAATGTTGGAATGATAGACATCCTTGTATTACAAGGATCCTAAACCTACATTTGCTTTGGGGAGCATATTTGGCCGAAAGCTGATTCCAGTCATGGAAAACTTGGTAACAATTGCTCTAGACCATCTCAATAGTTGAATAGTAGTTGGAAACAATAGGCAAAAAGCATATATATTGTTGTCTGTATGTTTTGGTAAATATGACTGATTAACAAAGAAATCTGGTAAGCAAAACCTCTGTATTATGGAGCATGTGGAAAATGACAATGACGTTAAGTCAGTCTTGGGTTGGATGAGTGTACTCTTTGCTGGGTAGAAAATTGGCTGGATCACTAAGCCCAGAGAGTGGTGGTGAATGGAGGTAAATCCAGCTGCTGGCCAGCTCCAAGTGGTGTTCCCCAGGGCTCAGCACTGGGGCCAGTCCTGTTTAATATCTTCATCAATGATCTTGATGATGGGATTGAGGGCACCCTCAGTCAGTTTGCACATCACACTGAAGTTGGCTGAGAGTGTTGATCTGCTGGAGGGCAGGAAGGCTCTGCAGAGGGATCTGGACAGGCTGGGTTGATAATCTGAGGCCAATTGTGTGAAGGCCAATGCAGCAGAGTGCCGGGTACACTTGGGTCACAACAACCCCATGCATCGCTACAGGCTTGTGGAAGAATGGCTGGAAAACTGCCCAGGGTAAAAGGACTTGGGCGTGTTGGTCAACAGCAGCTGAACATGAGCCAGCAGTGTGCCCAGGTGGCCATGAAGGCCAATGGCATCCTGGCTTGTATCAGCAATAGTGTGGCAACAGGACCAGGGCGGTGATTGTCCCCCTGTACTCAGCACTGGTGAGGCTGCTTGTCGAGTTTTGTGTTCAATTCTGGGCCCCTCAGTAAAAGAAAGACATTGAGGTGCTGGAGCATGTCCAGAGAAAGGAGATGGAACTGGTGAAGGGTCTGGAACACAAATCCTATGAGGAGTGATTGAGGGAGCTGGGTTTATTTAGCCTGGAGAAAAGGAGACTCTTGAATATGATGTTATGCAAAGATGACAAGGCAATCCCTGCCCTCATGAACTTAAAATTTGGATGGAGGAACCAAAGATTATAAGAGGAAACAAAATTAATAGGGCTAGCTGACTGAACTGTAGTCTCACAGCCTGACAGGAGTAAAAGCAAGAATCGAAACACATTAGTGAAATCCCGAAGAGGTTCGGGCCCACACTGCTATTCATGCAGGAGGATATCCTCAGACTATCTTGTATCTTCCTGTCCCCAGGAAATAATTCAGACAGGATGAGCACTCAAAACAACTCCATGAACATGTGGAGAGTGAAGCATGACTCTTAAAATCCCCTGGCTTCTCACCAGTAAAACAACTGGCTTGATTTCATATGGAATATCCAATTTGGGAAAAAAAAGCTATCACACAGAGGATTGAAAAGGCAT
This sequence comes from Oxyruncus cristatus, assembly GCA_013399855.1. Classification (NCBI taxonomy): domain Eukaryota; kingdom Metazoa; phylum Chordata; class Aves; order Passeriformes; family Cotingidae; genus Oxyruncus; species Oxyruncus cristatus. The sequence goes on from VXAY01004846.1 coordinate 709,499, forward strand.
GACAGAAAGGCTTTCAGATGCTCACAGTCTTGCCAGAAACTCAAAAGCATAAAACCATCAGGTGCTAATTTACCATCTCAAATGATATTAAATGCTTTTGGTTAGAAACCGCCCTGTGAATTATAGTCTTTCTTGGTAAAGGGTTGGCTTTGCTGCCCTGTCTCTGTAATCACTGATGACCTTAAGGTGCTGCTGAGAAGGAAGTGGGTTTTAGCCCACATGTCCTGTTTTGTCTTTGTACTCTACTCATTGCCATAGTTCCTGAATACTTCCAGAAGTCCATTAAGCAGGCTAACATCTGTACAATAACATCTGCTGTGCCTTTTTTGTCTCCTCCCCAGGGGAAATGTGTGGCAGAGTGGCTTGTTCTATTTTAAATGGATTTCCAAAACAACAAAAAAGCACGTTAAAAAAGCCCTACTCTGAGATAAGTCATCTTTGAGAGCTTAACAAAAGCATGTAATAAGTGTGCACTTATGTAGCACATTTCTATGTCTTTACCTTATATTTCAAACAGCAAGGGGCGTTTTGGCCCTTCCTTCCAGTAAGAGTTTGTTCAATAAACTTGTCTGGTGAAGGTTCTTTGTCCTGAGCTGAGCTGTACTTCTCTGTAGAAAGTTTCTCTGGCTAAGGGATCAAAGCTGCTGACTCGAGCCTTCAGTCTGGAGCTCTGATCAGCCTTGTGGGCACAATGCCCTGTGCTGCCTACTGCTGTTTGTAATCCAACTCCAGGAGTGCAGTTCCAGCTACTGCAGGTGGTGGCTGCAGTCTTCCAACAGAGCAGTCTGCCTCTCAAACTGTCTCAAAGATGTGCAGTGAAATACAAGGCTTTCTTAATCAAACAATGTTCACAAAGGTTTTTGTACATGTAACTGAAACTTTGTTGTGCACTTTCCTATCCTGCCTGCCTCAGGTGAGGAGAGTTTCTCTTAAACTTATTGATAATTTACCATTTTCAGTGCTTCTCTTTCTAATTTTATCCTTCCTTTTATTAGGATCAGAATGACTGTTGCCGTGTCAGTAGATAGTATTTTCATTTGTAAAACATTGCTGTTGCATCACAGATGATGACTGTGTTCTTTCTTCTAGCCAAACTTGCCAGGTAGTCACGTGTATAGAAACTTAAAACTGGGCTGAGTGACTGTTTTGGATTAATCCTAGAGTAGTTTAGTTTTGGAAGGGAACTTTGCATGTCATCTCATGAAACCTCCCACTCAAACCAGGGCCAATTTCAGAGTGATATTAGGTTGCTCTGGACCTTCTACTGACATCCTGACCATAGTTGTAATTATGAAGGTAGTATTTAGAAAAAACATGTCTATGCTAGTATATCATTACCATTGTTTTAACCAGAAGTTAAGGTATTGTGCTAAACCACTTTTGCTTTGTGGTCTGTTTTAATTAAGTCTGGTTGCAAGTCATTGCTTTTATCTTGCATATTTCGAATAAGTGTGTGTGGGGAAAAAAACTTTTCTGGTTCAGCTTTTTAATTGAAATCTGATTTAAGGAGGGAAGAAAAAAAAGCCAAAAAACCATCTGGTTGCTTTGTGTTGTGCAGTATACTTCACGCAGTTACTGCGGGTTATTTCCCGTTTGTATACCTGTTCGATAAAGAATGGTGAAAGCGAGCCCTTGTTTGAAGGAGACCCAGCAGCTCCTGTGTGCAGCCCTGCATCTCCCTTCGGCTACACGACAGCTCCATCTGCTGTTCCTGAACTGCAGCTTTCCCTGCGTGTCCAAACCTTTCACTTCACGATTTCATGTTGATTCTTGTGCCTCTTCACTCGGACTTGGCACATTTTCACACAGTTTTTACTCTTGTGAGGAGATACTCCTTGGGGACACCTCCACACTGTGATTTCTTTAAATGTCCTTGAATAACCAGCAGTCATGACATCTTTCTTCCTCTGCTTTACAGTCATTAGGTTTGGGTTTTTTTCTTCTTTTTACTTGTGTTATGTGTCTTGCCCTTGCAAAGACAAGTTACTACAAGGTATAAAGCCCCATCATCTAGCAATAAAGTAGCTTCTGCTCTTCAGCTGAGCAATAGGTACTTGTGATTTTTTTTTTTTTTTTTTTTTTCTGTCTGAAGAAACCTGGACTTGTGCTGTGCTGCCAGGGATCTTACGTGTGTCCATGTTTTGATGTGTTATGAATATGATGAACAGAGGCAGTTTATTGCTGCAAGACTATAAAATTTTTACAGATTGAGGGAGAATAGGAAAGAATAACATGGCTGATGGCAATGAGGGAGTCTCCAATGTGTCTCAGAGACAAGACAGATAAACTTTGATCAATGTGGTAACTAAAAAAGAACTTAAATACCTGTATTTTCTCCCTCTCTATATTGAGAGGCAGACCCACTAGACCATTGGGTTTTTGGGGCTTGTTTTGGGGAAGTACGTTGACAGATTACATCAGAGAAAAAACACAGTAAATCGTATCTCTAAAGAAAACTAGCCTTAATTTGGGAAAATATATGCATATCAGAGTATCACTATCCTAATTTTCCAGTACCTGTGGAAAGGAACAGTAAAATGGGCTTTGGAATCTGTTCTGGACAATACCTCATTGGATAAGCTCAATCTGGTGCCAAAATTTTTTTCTCTCTGGTTCTTTGTTTTTGTTTTTTGTTTGTGTTTTTGTTTTGGTTTGGTTTTTGTTTGGTTTTGGTTGTTTGTTTTGGTTGGTTGGTTTGTTTTGGGTTTTTTTGTTTGTTTTTTTTTAGTTTCCCCCTCCACTCTTTTTTTTTTTTTTTTTTTTTTCCNTTTTCCCCCTCCCCTCTTTTTTTTTTTTTTTTTTTTTTCTGTTGCATATTAAGCTGCCTGCACTGGTACATATCTTTATAGTCCAGGAAATTGAATACTTTTTGGGGTGTCATTTTGTAGTTAGCACTGTGGCTGCAGGCAGGAAGGATGCAGAATCAAGTTTTAAAACTAAATGTTTAATTTTAGAAAATTCCATAAAAGGCAAACAGGACACATGAGCCTGTTTTTCCTATCTCTGGCTAGCAACCTAACTAGCAAATTTAAATAGAGAAAGAGACTTCTCCCGTTTACAAACAGACCTGGAACAAAATGTGTGTTGCACTTCCTAATAGTGTTGGAGTGCATTAAACTATACTTTGACTTTTTAGATGTGCCCTAACTGATCCATCTTTTTAATTGTCCCAAGGTCTTGACCAAAGATTTTTTTCATTTGCTGACCTTGTTCTGCCTTTTTACATCCATTTACTTTTGGTTGTGCTTGATGTAGAAAATGAAACTAAAATTAATAATAACTGTGCAAATAGAAAAGGAGCACTTGAGTTGTCAGTGTAAAATAAGCCCAATATATGTCGTCAGCACTTTAGTTCAGCAAAAGAGCCCTTTAATGGTAACATCATCGTGTACTTACAAGTAAGAGTAAATGGTCCCATTGAGGAAAACTGTAAAACATACATAAATTACTTTTGTTTGGGTCTGGAAGCAGTCATCGAAGATACTTACTGGGGGCAAAGACCTTGTCTCTCATATGTTCAGACTATGCACAGACCTCTGACTGCTCCTGCTGTTGTAGCAGTGAGCTGTGGCACATGGCTTCCCACTTCAGTCCAAAAGGGAGTTAGCTTTGAAAGAATTTAGAAAAGACATTCTGCAGCAGATTGTATATCTGCAATAACTTTATGTGGTCTCTTTGAGCCAAAGCGAATGTGAGTACATGGTGTGGAGTAGCTGGATCCTGCAGATCAAGAGTTAGGCTTTCCTGAGCTGTCTGGAGGAATCTGCCTAGCAGACAGGTCACTACAAAGCAGCAAGTGTGATTTGCTGCTTCTCAGCATTACTTTGTGGATGCTTCCAAAACAGGGAATGTGAAAGGTTGGTTTCTGGAGCCTGTGAGAGATTAGGCAGATGGTGAGCAGAGATCCTCAAGCCAGCAGATGTCAGGCTGTTACTGCTGGCAAGAACTAGGAAAGGAGAAGGTGAACGGGTGCTGGTGGAAGTCAAAACTGGGAAGCTACAGGTCATCTTTAGCTGATGAATAAAAGCATTGATGACCTGTGGTAATTAAGTAGCATAGGTCTTCTGGAGTAGTTCTGTCATTTGGTTTGATTTTTTTTTTATATATTTTATAGTAAAAGCCTGCATGGGTATTCCAGAATAAGATTATACCCATGCAGGGAGTTACCTTGTAAAAGAAATTGATAAACTTTCCAGTGTGGATGAATGCTTGGGGAAGGGTTGAGGTGGATAGTGAATAGAAAGTAGTGTGAGTAGAAGTTGAAAAACTGATGTTAGCAATTGAATTTCTAATGAGGAAATAAAGCTAACACTGTGGACTTTGGGTTAAGGGATATGATGTATAGGCCTGCAGTATTTGTAGGGCAGTGGAAAGAATTGGGGAGGTTATATGGACTAATGAAAATTGCAATGAGGAAAAGGAGAAGTGCTCCACAAAACTATCTGAAAAATGTACCAAGAGCACAAGAACTACAGAGAATTAGTGTTTTCTAAGATTAAAAAACCCCAACCAAATAAACCCCCCAAAAACCCTAAGAAACAATAAAAAACTCCATTTCTAAAATAATGTTTAAATTTCATGCTTATGGAGAATCAAACTATCCAAAGGGAGAAGAGAAGGAAGGGGTGGGATTTTAGTTGGTTGTGGGATGGTGTTTTGGTTTTTGGTTGGTTGGTTTTTAGGGTTTTAGGGGTTTGTGGGGTTTTTTTGGGTTTTTTTGAATAATAAGACTAGGCTAGTGAGGTTTTCCTAAGAATCAAAACATTGTGGGAAGATTTTTTTGTTGTTGTTGTTGATGCAGTTTTATTACATGAGGTACTTTGTGACCTCTCAGCAGATTTGTCTATCTTTCTAAATATGTCTCATGTTAAGTATGATACTATAAAAAGGGCATGTTTTTTTTAATTAATGGCTGAAAGTAGCATTTCTGCTTCAGTATATACACCTGTAAATTTTGCTGGTTTTCTTCATAAAGCAGAAGAATGTTGATGTTGAATTCAATGTTATTTTTTTTATCCTTTGTAAAACTTTTGCCTTTTTTTTGCTTTTCTGTATTTTCCATCTGCAAAGTGAGCCTTGGCACTCCCAGTGGACTCCAGGATCAGTTCTAGCTTTCTGAACATGTTGTTCCTTGTTCTTACAGATTGATCACTTTGGATTTGATGAAAATCGTACATTCCAGCAGAGGTATCTAGTAGCAGATCAGCACTGGAAGAAAGACAATGGACCAATACTATTTTATACAGGCAATGAAGGAGACATCACATGGTTCTGCAACAACACGGTATGTAGAAAATAAATTCTCGAATTCCAGGCCTTCCTTCCAGTAATGATTGTTCTGATTGTTATAGGAGGAAGAGGAAGCAGAACAAAAGCACAGAAAAAGTTTTAGGGAGTTCAGGGTGTTATTTGAAGCCCAAAGAAACCAAAGGGATGCACTGTATTAACTTTGTGGAGTAGTGAAGAAAATTTCTAGAGGAAACACCATAAGGTGCTTTGAGCTAAGAAGTCAGAATTTTGGACCAAATTAAACTTATCGTAGTACTTTAGATTCCCGAAATAAAATGGGAGGTTTTGATGTTTGTGCTTTATCACTATTAAGAGAAGTGTGAAGTGAAATGAAGGGGGCTGGAAATCAAGGGGGCTGGATGATTCTTGTTCTCTGCAATACCTGTGGAAGTTTTTACTTCCCTGGCTGATACAAATGCAGAATGGAGTGTGTGGGTATTTTTCAGCCATTTCTGTACAAAGTCCAGTTACACAACAGGAGGTGGTATGTGCTGAGCTCAAAGCAACCAAGGCCTGCGTACATACTTTGTTCTGTCAGTAGGCAACCTCTGTCTGCCTGTTTCCATAACTGGTGGTAACAAGCTGTTATCAAGGAGTACCATCACGTTGTACTTATTTATTAGTTGAAAATAAGCATATTGCAATGCTCTAGATTACTGCTTATTCCCAAACAAGTTTTGTGTTTTCTGTAACGTAGTCCTAACTCAAATGCATTCTTTTCTCCTGTAACCTTTTTTATTTGCTGTGGATGAAACTCATGTCATAGGAATTCTGTCGGGATTGGTTGTGCGTAATCACAAAACAATTCTGCTTAATATTTTGCAGCATTAATATACTTTCTTTGCATGTATCACATTCTCTCTGTGGGTATCTGTTTTGTGTGTTTTCTTGCTTCAGTAATACTTTAAAACCAAATTGCGGTCTATGGTATTTTGATAGTGCCATCTTTCTAATCAAAAAATAAGAGTTGGAATACACTAGACTGAAAGTAGAGACTTTTAAACAAGTTGAATCAATTATTTTCAATGTCTGTTTTCCTCCAACCAGGGTTTTATGTGGGATGTGGCTGAAGAACTTAATGCTATGCTGGTGTTTGCTGAACATAGATATTATGGAGAATCTTTGCCCTTTGGGAATGAGTCTTTCAGCGTAAGTGTCATCTTTTGTCTCCCTTATAAATGTGTTCTATACAGACATAATTCTGTATATTGTAATCCTTGCCAGAGCAATGAGTTTTAACTTGAGTAAGATGTAAATGTGCTAGAAGAATACAACTATCCTATTTTTGTAACTCTCAATTCTAGGATTAAAAAAAAAGAAATCTGAGGGTTTTTTTAGCGATTCAAGGGACACCTGCAGAGAGTATTATATTTGTTATCAGGCCCAGATTTAAACCTCTACAGCTGCTGTGGGGAATAGAAAGACTGCTGGTGGAAGTCACTCGTGCTGTATATAACCTGCTTTCTTCCCTCTCAGGATTCCAAGCATCTGAATTACCTGACATCAGAACAAGCTCTGGCAGACTTTGCAGTACTAGTTGACTACTTAAAGACGACTATTGCAGGAGCCCGCCACAGTCCAGTCATAGCTGTAGGTGGATCTTATGGAGGAATGCTTGCAGCCTGGTTTAGGATGAAATATCCCCATGTGGTAGTTGGGTGAGTGTACTCATCCTGCTTAAACAGAGCAGGCATTTGTTACTTCCATGCTATAAGTATTACGGCTCTGGGACAAGTACTGTAATTCAAACTGGCTTGAATTTTTCACTACTGGGAGAAGCAATCAAGTTACTTTGAATTTGGGAAGAGGCATGTTTGCCTAATAAAGGCAACTGTAGGTCAGCAGGTACTGGATGGTGTATATTTTCAGAGCTGTCTGTTAGATTTGTGAAAACAGCACATGAACACTGACTTGACACTTAATTTTTTTTTAGCATATCCAGACTTCCTAATGACTTTAGGCAGGTCTTTAATCTCTTCAATGCCCTAGTTACCCTCTTGGAAACAAGAATAGTAATTCCACAACCTTTTTTTGCTAGGGAGTATGTTTTTGTGGACAGTGGCTCTCTTCATTTGAGTTTGCACAATGTCTAGTGAGAAAGACCTAGTTGCTGGATGAGAATGAGAAACAATAAAGTAATCAAATTTGAATTTCTGCTTCATGTATTTACTGATATCTTTGTGCTACTGTCCAAGACTTGCATCCTTCAGCAGCCTCTGCATACAGACCTGTGGAATAGTTTTGCAACATTATGGTTAGTTCACCTAGAGTGCAGTGTCCCCATGCTACTTGGAGAGTGGCTGTGGGGAGGGTATTGACCAGAGGATGGAATTTCACTTTGCAGAGGTTCAGGATCTTTCTGTGTCCCTTTGCAGAGCCCTGGCAGCCTCCGCCCCAATCTGGCAGTTTGGCGATTTGGTTCCGTGTGACGCTTTCTTCAGCATAGTGACCAATGATTTCAAAAAGAGTGGGACAGGCTGCTCAGAAAGCATCCGGAATTCTTGGAATGCTATTAACTACCTTTCCTCAACGGGTAACACCTCACCAATACCTTTTTCAAAGAATAGTAATGTTCAGGGTTGTGTTATGACTTTCACCTGTGTATGTATTGGGTTTTTTTGAAACTATACACCTGGTACTGAAAACTGCCAGTTTTTTTTAAATGCCTGATTTTTTATATCACAAGCTTCTTTCAGACTTGGTGGGATGCAGAATCCAGGTCCAAACATCCCTAAGGTCAGACAAAAGCAGACTTCAGAACCTCAAGGCTTGTATTCCTTTCTGACAAAATAGGCTAGGTAGTCATTACTGTAAAAAAATGTTTACTAACTGAGGCACTCAGGTAAAGAAAATGACTGCAATCCTTATGGACTCAGTGATAGGGACTGATAGGGGCTCGGTTGGACTTGAAGATCTTGAGGATCTCTTCCAACCTAAGTGATTCTGTGAGTCTACAGCTACCCGAAAGGAGGTTGTAGTGAGATGCTGACTACTATTTGATCTGCTATACTTGTATGTATGTGGAATAATTTCACTAAATTAGTTATGCTATAGGAAAATATTTTTTAGCAGCAGAACAAATGACCTGTGTGTTAATATTTAGTGTATTGTACCATTATTTTATCTATTTCTTTTTATTAAAGATGCCGGTTTGCAGTGGCTTTCCAGCACATTTCGTTTGTGCAGCCCGTTAAAAAATCTGCAGGATGCTGCTGTAATGAAAAATTGGCTGAGTGAAACATGGGTGAACTTGGCTATGGTGAATTATCCTTATAAAGCTGACTTCTTGCAGCCTCTGCCAGCTTGGCCTATACAGGTAATTCAGAACTAATATCTTGTAGAATTGACCATTTGGTTTAATTAATTCTCTCCTTCTCTCCTAGCTTGCACCTCTTCCTTTTTTTTTTTTGGCTCTAAAGAACCAAGATGACCGAGAAAACACAACCAGGGTAACATCTTTGTGTGCATGAGCTGGTTTGTTGACTAACTGCCACTTGTAGGACTAATAGGTTGTATCAAGAGCCTAGAAGAAGAAAAGCGTCAGGGATGATTGAAGAGCCTCAGTTGTCCCGCAGAGCTGCTCTTGAGTAGCAGAAATGCTGCACATAAAGCACACAAAATTAGGGATTCTGGTGCCAGGCTTAGCTGACAGAGCTTGCAACTGAAGAGAAAGTTTTGACCCTATGTCCTTTCTCTCTAGTGAGAGAAAATGTAGATCTCCACAAATGTATTCCTTGCAGGGTCACTTTCCGAATCAGAATCTCTTCACACTTGCAAACTTTCACTTGTGCAGTTCTGTTTATCCGGAGTGCTCTCTCCAAGATTTCCATTGACTTGGAGTGTTTTTATTCTTTTAAAACCCTGGCTGAATTTCCCTGCAGGACTTTGGGTTACTCTGTGAGGTAGGTAAGGCAGATAAGATAATTAATATTTCAGTCTACTAAGCAGCAGTTAATTATAAAACAAAAATTTTCATTTGTGTAAAGCTGCCTGATGGAGGAGAGAGGGACATTCTTCTGTCCACGTGGCTATCTGCAAAGGGCAGTACAAACACCTTAGTTCTGCTTTGTTATCAGTCTGGCAGAACCTGAGAAACAGGCTCACCTCTAGCACTGTCCATGTTATCTCTTACTGAGGTATAAATCTAAGATAGAAAAGGCTGCTATTCATCTGGACAATACTAATGTATGAAATCTGAGTTATTTAAGCTGTTCAGATACTCTTTTTTCTGAAACAGAAGCTCTAATGTGACTCTGAGGGTGACAAGGGGGAGAAATGTGGACTAGATGATCTTGGATGTCTTTTCCAACCTTAATGATTCTATGTGTTTGAGTAGCTGGATGTATGTGTATGTTGCTTAATCTGTTCTCTGTTGTGAGCTGCCTTCATCAAACTGCAGGGAACCCCAATCTATACCTGGAGCTTCTTTGTTATACATTTGTATGTGTTATCTTTCATTACAGAGGAGCTAAATACTATTTATTAAATATAATCTATTTTAAAGTATGGGAAATGGATTGAAAAATTTGGTAAATAAAATATTAAGGTGGGGTTTTTCTCAATTTTTTAGTCAGGAAGTATAAAGTTTCAGGTTCCTGATAGTAGCATGCACTATACAAATGAAATTTGTGTATACTTTTTGTGATAATACTCAGGATGTATCATCATATATAAGGATGTTTTCTGGAATTGCTCTGACTGTACTTGGGCAAGAAATTCATACCCTAGCAGGTATCATGTCCTAGTATTTAATTCCTATAGATTTAAACTTCCATTTCTCTCTTTGTTGCAGGAAGTCTGCAAGTTCTTGAAGGATCCTAGTCTCTCTGACAAATTGTTACTGCAGAATGTTTTCCAGGCAGTAAATTTATATTACAATTATACAGGAGAAGCCTCATGCTTAGATGTGTCTGAGACTGCAACAAAGAATCTGGGCCAAACGGGTTGGTACTATCAGGTATGCACAGTAGCCTTTTCTAAACTGCAACTCAATGAGGTTTTTTTGAGCTAGAGCTGGTAAGAGTTTTCAAGTCATTTAGCTGTCAATATATTTTGTCAGATGTGTTGATGTACTGATGAAAAATGTAGTCAAAAACCAAGTATGATTGTAGTGGTGAGGGCAAGGCAGAAAAGAGAAGCAGGTTGTATCTTCATTATCTAGGTAGTTGTTGAGTTTCAGCTCTTCATATAGACTGGATACACTTAGGTACGTAGTTTAGTGTGTAAACTGTCTAAAACTTGTGATTCAACTCAGCCTTAAAGGGTCTTTTCCGACCTAAATGATTCTGTGATAGATTATTTGATAGTAATTGATAGTAATTACTGATCAAATGCTGTTTGAGCTTTCTTTTTTAAATACTGCACTAATAGCTATTGGACAGTCTCCTGGGAATACATCTTATTGACCTGCCCTTTCTTTCAGGCTTGCACTGAGATGGTGATGCCCTTGTGCACAGATGGTGTCCATGACATGTTTGAACCTGAGAAATGGGACTTTGATGCATTTTCAGAAGAGTGTTACAGGCTGTGGGGAGTGAGGCCTCGCCCCTCTTGGATTCTTTCTATGTATGGAGGAAAAAACATCAGTTCACACAGCAACATCATCTTCAGGTGAGCCCTGTTTCAGCTTATAGTGTGGAGTCTTCACCAGTTTGTGTTGTCAGTTAAGAGAAACCTGCCCTAAGTAGCAAAATGATCTGTCTGTAGCACTCCAGCTGAATAAATGATGGGAATGCTTTGTGTTGCTACTGAGAGTAAAATGGTCAATCTGCAGTGGCCAAAGAAGCCAACTGTTCTGTTACTGCCTTTGTGACTCTAAAAGAAGAATCTGGACTGGGATTCTGCCAAATATAATCTTCTTCCCATGTGGAATCCTTCTTATCTCGTGGCCAAAATCCAGGTGTCCCATGCTGGTAAATTCATCTAGCTTTTATAAACCCAAAGCACTCACTTCCACAGAAAAGGAAAGTCTAAACAAGCTCTAGCTATAACAGAGAATCTCAGTACCAAAATTATTGCTCTGAGTGATAGCTTTGTGGAGGGGCTGGTGTGACATTCCTTTATCCCTTTGATACAGGAAAGAGAGGGAAGTAACTTGTAGAGTTTCTATTACTGCCAATAGCCCTTTTCTTTTACTGGTATTTAGGCAAGTTTCAACACAGTTGTATAAGATCCAAATACAAAGACATTTCCATTTTAGTAAGGCGTAATGGTAATACAACAAAAGTTTGTTCTGAAAAACCTTTGTATTTGGCCAAAAAGTGAAAGAAATGTGCAAAAAACTGGAGCTTGCTGCTTGCTCTCTATTCACCCTTCACTTCCCTTATTAATAAGATTGAACTCTGCTATCTTTGAAGGAAGGTTCATGTAGTTGTACTTCTCTTGTATGGTGATACAGGTGAGTGCTGTCTGTTCATCAGGCTCTTGTCTGGTAGGGAGGTGTTCACTACACCCATTGAGGCCTGTGCTTCAGGAGTCCTGACTTGCTGTACTGATTGCCCACTGTGGGAAGCTCCTGGATATATGTTTCTCTGTGCTCTGGTTAAAATTGTGCAAGGCCTTCTCATAAAAAACCCTGCCACTTCTATAAAACAAGATCAGAATTAGTCTTTTGGACTTGGTAGATAGGTGTGCATTTTAACAGTATGAAGTTCTTGCTTGAATTAGGGTTTACTCCCTGGATTACAGCTCTTAACATTGGTCTGTTTGGCTCCAAAGGCCTGTTGCTTGCCTCTTGTATGCCTCTTGCTGTTTCTGTCCTAGCAGGATATCTGCTCTGGAGTGAGAAATTTCACCCTCTTTTTAAAAACTTTTTTAATAGAAGACGTTTGTTGGTTTAACCTAATTTCTGCGGAGTGTTGCTTATTTCCAAAGCCTCACAGCTCTGTACAGTAGAAATCTCCTTTGTAAGCAATAGACAAGCAAACAAATCTAAGTGTTTAAGAATTTATGCCAGCTGAAGGAGCTAGAAATGAGAAAAGCCTGAAAGCAACCACATGAATGTAGAAGTAGTGCTGTACACAGAAAGCTTTTGGATCTCAAGCTGGGATGTTTCTCTTCAAACAAATACATTGTCAACACTGTACATTTTATATAAGAGCCTTTTATCCTCAAACACTGAAAAGTGCTTTACAAAAAATTTCGCAGTGTTTACCTGGGGATGTGGCTCCCTGTGGGATGAAAAGGACTGTGTTTCAAGTGACAGGCAACTTGCAGGAGAAAGGGAAAAATACTACATCTGAAGAGAACCACTGTAGGCTGGATTTATCCAGACACAGTGGGATTTGGCCAGAATACTTAAACTGGTGTTGCTGCTTCTCCCTCTGCGAGCAGTACATCACTCTGCAGAGTCACAGTCTTGAATGGACAGTATGGTATTAGTGCAGGAAACTCCATTGCTGCTCTGGTACCTTCCTGGAGGTATGTAGTGTGTGAGTGGTTACTTAGGCTGTGCGCAGATGTTGTTTGCCTGTCCTAGGCAGCACATCTTCATTAAAAGTTGAGGAAATTGGGGTTTTCAGAACACCGTTTCCCCTTTCTTTTCCAGAAATTGTACTCCTCTTACTGGTACATGCTGTTTACTTGGTGGGAAGTGACATTTTAACACTGTTCATGAATGCAGTGGCAAAGAGCCTGTAGCAGTTGTAGTGTTTCATCATCAGCATACTGTGGCAGTCAAAATCAGCCCAGGATATATCAGACAGTTCAAAATTCGGTGTGCACAATCTAAAAATGGATATTTTTCAGTCTGGATGGATGGTTGTATACATCCTTCTGAGTTAGGGCACCCACCTACACAGTTCTGCACAGGGAGAAGCTGAAAGTGAAGGCTCTGTTTTGAGAGGTGCTGGAGTTCTGTGCAGAAGGGAGTATTGTTAGCACAAAAGAAGGGAATTGATGGCAATGAAGAGAAGGTACAACAATGCCAGACTGAAGAGAAAAGGAGAGAGAAAAAAGTTAATAAAAGGAAACATAGCAGTTGTGGAGAGCAGACATGTTTAAAAAGGATGCACAGATGGTGCTGCTAAGATTGTGTAAAAATTCTTGTTCTAGGCAGGGCTGGAGGGCTGAGGAGACTGAAGAGAATATAGGAAAGGGATTGCTGTGAGATAGGCAGAACCCTATGTATGCTGTGAAGGAAGTACAGCAATTGAAACAGGGCTAGCATGCTCATATTTTTCATTAGGTGTTTTTTTGTTTTTGTTTTGTTTTGTTTTTTTACTGAAGTCCTACTTGCCTGCCCACAGCTAGAAAGGAATGGCTGACTTCTTTTTATTCTTTCTCTTCTTTTACTTCTTTGGTTCACATAGGGAAATTCCTGTCCCGTGAGATGGGCGACTGAGTACTTACATGCATGCTTAGTTTTAACACATAAATAATTCATTCTAGTTGGTACTGAGTTACATTATTCTGTAAAAACTGTTAAGACAAGATTTTGTGGTGAGCCCTCCATCCCCCCTCCTCTCAGCAAGTCTCACTGCCCAAACTGCGTCAGTGCCTCTAGTGCCATCATTTGGCAGAGGACGAAGAGGACGCAGCCAGCAGCTTGCAGAAAAGCCAGAGGCAGTGTTGTTTCCTTGTGGCATGCTTAGTTTCCACATGACTAGGAGCAAAGGATCTAAGTTCATGTACATCATGGGTCTCTCAGCAACTCATCCCCCTGTTGCCAAGGTGCTCTGCTGATTCAGGTGGCCTTTTAAATCCAATGCATTTGGTTTATTGGGCAGCTCTTTAAGCTTTTTGTTTTTCAGATATAAAATGTTTCTCTTGTCTGAAGTCATATTTAGAATCAGTGAAAGTAAACAATTACAGAGACTCAAGATACTTGGGGTTTTTTTCAGTGTAAAACAAGTAAAGTATTAGTTCAGACCCCATCAGGTTTTTACTCTTAGTTATTTCTAAAACCCCTCTTTTTTTACTTATGATTTTTCTGGGTTTATAGTATCATTGTGGTACTTTTCTAGCTGCATATATCTCAATGTCCAAGGATATTTTAATTTCTTAGATCCATCCAGAAATTTACCCTTGCATACCATAGCCCATCTCTGACATTTCCTTTTGTGGGCAGGTCCAGTGCTCTGAATGAGGAAGAGATATAGATTTGCATAGTTCTACAAGTATATGGATGTTGTTTTCTTTGTGCAGAAAGATGGACCATGTGTGAGAAGAGCATTGCAGTAAAGGAAAATAAAATGTAGTAGGGATTATTAGATCAAGTCCAAAGCTAGGAATGAGACATGGAAAACTCTCCCCAGCTGAGCTATTGACTTGCTCCAGGCACTATTATTTGGAGCCATATCTATAGTGGAGGGAATCCTTTTAAATTATTTGGGGTGAGGGAGGAGGGGGAGTAAATGGCATTAAGTTGTCCTGTTACAGAGGAGAGATAAAAGCTTCATTTTAATATGGTTATTTTTAGAAATAAGTGGACTAATGGACTGTCAAAGCATTTCTTTGCAAAACTAGGCTGGCACCCAGCTGAGACAGCAAGATGGAGAACTTCCTGAAAGTTCAGCTCTAAGGGGGGTCCAGTAGGTTATTTGTTTATGGCAGACTGTGATGAAGGAAGGGGCTCCATACCTCTGTCAAGAGGGCTCCTCTCAGCAGAGGGATGGGCACAAGACATTGAGGCAGGGCTGAGGTCTGTTTCTGTTGCTGCATATGCAAAACTAGTTGAAAGTCAGGGTGGATATGTTGATGTGAGCTGCAGCTTCACTGCAGACTGCCGTGCACATGTATCCTAATGAAATATTCTTTCCTTATAGCAACGGGAGCCTGGACCCATGGTCTGCAGGTGGGGTGACCCAGAACATCACCAATTCCCTTGTGGCAATTGTGATCCCAGATGGAGCCCATCACCTCGACCTACGCAGCCGTAACCCTTTGGACCCCAAATCTGTACAGCAAGCTCGAGCCTTGGAAATCTGCTACATGAAGCGATGGATTGAAGAGGCCAGGCACAGTCACTGAAGTGGTACTGCCAGAACTGTGGCTGTCATACTTCTGTTGGCTTTGCTGGGACTAGGGCCAGGCCTTATGATGTGGTCATTTGAGCATTTCCCTCCTGCTTCCTCACCTGCGTTGCAGTGCTCACCGTTGCTTGTGCCCATGCAAGAAGCAGGCAGCAGAGGGATGGAGAGTGTTCTCGGATGATAAACTTCAATCCAAGTTCGTGGATTGAGCTGCCTGCTCTGCCTTGCTTTCCTCTTCTGCTCTTCTCAAATGCTGTACTTTACCATATAGTAACAGGTTCCTGTTCTAGGCTTGATGCCTTGCTCATCACTGAGCTGAGTGATTATTCCAACTGCTGGTACATACAGTGGATTAAATGGCAGTGCTGTTGATGAAACTCCTGCTGCCTCCAGTGGGACTGAATTTCAGACATCCTCAGCTGGTGGAGATAATGGGGTAACAGAAGTTACATCTTACTGTGATGTTTGGTGAAGAGGCAGGGAAGGCATAGCGAAGCTGGCTGTACTGTTTGTAAAGAAACTAAACAGCCCTTGCCCTTTGGAATCAGTTCAGGAGTAGAAATAAACACATAATTTTTTTTCTCCTTAGTTTTCTTGTGGCTTATTAATCAGGTAGCTTTTGTATTCTGTGCTGTACTGAATGGTCAGGGCTGGGCCCAGACTCGCTCTGCTGATAACTGGCTGAGCATGCACAATCTGCATCGGGGTTTTGTTTTTTCCTTTGCTATTTGTCCTAATGCTGAAAGATCTGTCACTGTGATGATGGTTGCCAAAGAAAACTGAGTATATTTTGTATGTGTGTATATGTGTGTCTCCCCCAGAAACACTTAGCTTTTTAAACCAGGAAGCTTTTGAAGCCGTTCTCTTGAAGAGCAAATGTGACACTTGTGCTGGCTAGATCTTACGAAGTGACAAATAATTGGGGCTGTGCCTTGTGTGGGTTCCTCCCTCCCCCCCATTCTGTGTATTGTTCAAATTCTGCATGATCTGTTTGCTGATGGCTCTTTAATAAAAGCCTTTTTTAAAAAAAATTGTTTGCTGGACAAACTATTGAAAACACAGAATGCAGCTATCCCCTTGGATCAGCCTAAAGCCTGATGCTGAGCTCACCAAGCCAGGTGCACTGGGCTTTCTGTAAGGCTTCCAAACCAGACAAACTGCCCTGATTCATGAGACAGCATATTTGACATTAATAAATGGCTGGGGCAGTCCCCTCATTTTCCAGCTTTGGCTTCATTCACACTGCAGCCCTTCTTCAGAAAGGATTCTTTGCGGTTTAAAGGACAACTCCATTTTAGAACAACTCAGGCTAGGCTTCGCTTCCCCAAACTCTTAAAATTCTATTTCTGTTGAAAGTTTTCTCAGCTTTGATGATATGCCTGATAGTTGAGTATTTTCCTAAGACACCAGGTGGCCTTTTCTGTTTCCAGTCTCCTCCCATCCTCTGGTAACAAAGCGAACCCAACGCTGAATTTTTATCTTTTCAAACACTCCTGTGTATCTTCTTTCCAATACAACATCTTTTTCCTTGTCTTGTGTTAAACATGTAATTTATGTTCAGACTCTGCAATCTGAACCTCTCATGCTTTTGAACAAGGTAATTACTTAGAAAAACTATAGAGAACAAGAGCAGAGAAGAAGCACAGGGGTGAAGAAAAAGCTATGTAAGATTTGCCTGAAAGCTGTTGGTGATCACTTTTCCAATAGTTTCAGTTTTTACTGTAAATATACTTCAGTCTCTCAGTCATGGACTTTATAGTAAGGTGATGTCCTTGATCTTTTTTGAAACTAATAAAAATTATTGGTTTTTTTAATTGAGTGCATTACAGTGAAGTTTGTAGAAATACTGTTGTATCTTCTGACATCCTAATTGATTTACTGCAAGCCAAGGAATGAAACTGGTAAGAGTAAATAAAAATTTGGGGATCAGAAATTATTTAATTGAGCAAGCAAGAGCCTGGTCCCACTGCTCTCATTGATTGCTCAGGGTGCTACTCCAAGAGCAAATTTTGAGGTAAATGTTTTCGTTGTTGTATGGATAAAGACCTGGGGATATTCATGCACTGGGCTGTGAACAAATTAACTCTATATTGTTAATCAGCTTGTGTCTTCTCTCTCCCCTGCTAGTGAACTTACTGTCTCAGGAAATAGCTGCTGCTTTGTTTTTTTGAAAACACTTTTTAGTTTCAAGCAACATAAGTAATTTAAAATTTCATTCCTCTCTTTCTCTTTTCAATCCTTTCATAAGCAAAAAAAGTTACCTTCAGTAACACTTAAAACAACAAGCAATGTTTCAACTTTTAGTTTTGTGAAATGACATTTAAAACAAAAAATAGGTTATGGTGGTTTTGTTTATGTGTGTTTTTTTAAATAATCTCACTATTCCATTCAGTGTCTGTCTGTGAGACCAATTTAGGTGCCATTTGGATCAGGTTCTTACTGCTTGGACCAGCTTATAAATTAGTGGAGTTGTTTTTATGTTATTTTAATTGATCCTACTTTTTACTTTTTTTCCCATCAAACTGAGTAGTTGAAACTTTAGGTCTTATTTATCTCAAACATTCAGACTTCATCTTGAAATCCATGTACACATCTCTGAATGCTAGCAAGGGACTTGTGGTTTGGCTACTTCAGCTAAATGTTGGCTCTCCTGCGTGTTTTGTACAGGTAAGAACAGGTTGGGCTGTGGCAAATGGTTGATTTATCTTTCCAGTCATATGATGATGAGCCATACTTCATCTCAGGCTTATGTAAGTCCTTGGCATGTCAGAATTACTGGAATTTAAAACTGTATGTTTCCCACTAACTGGGGAAAATGCAGAAGGATAAAGAATGAATGCTTTCCCCCAAGCATGAATCTTACTGGTGAACCTGCAGTTTGAGTCAATAAAAATGCATTAGAATAATGGAATGTGGAGTTTCTGGAACTGGATTTTGTTTTGCAAAGACATGAATTTTTATCCTTTGGCAGATTTCAGAGTTCTGCAAGTGGCATTGTTGTCTTTGCACTTGACTCTGGAGCGTGAGGACAACTGGTCACGGAAATCAGGAGTGGCAGTCAGGATGACAGGTGGTGAGGCTCTGCACTCCTTCGGTAGTTTCTCACTTCAGAGGTTTGGCTGTGTGAGGAGGAACAGGTGTATGAGCTGGTTGTTCTCCATAGGTGACCACAGTGAGCGCAGTCAAGCTACCTACAATGGGGAAAAGTCCATTTTCACTTTGAAAGCTTATTTCAGTCCCAAGCAAACACGCACTTCCTACATGTCCATGATGAGGAAGGTTGTAAGGACAGATCCATAATGCCCTCTGACCTTGCAAGGAGGGGTTTTAATTGAGCTAAGCAGCCCAAAGTGTTAATAGGACAGGGCTGAGGCTGCAGAGTCTTAGGAAGGAACTAAATAGGTTCTGCAACTCATTTTGTTTATAGGGCAATTTTAATTTTGAAGATGATCAAATATTGCATCAACAAAGGAGAGTATAGAAAGGAAAGTCCCTCCTGGAGCATGGATTCTAAATTACAGGAAAAGCAAGAATTGAGTTTTGTCTCCCATGCTGTCTGCCCACAAAGGATGTTGCAGACAAGTGTCAGTATGCTTTAAATAAAGGGATTTTGTTTTTTACCTCTGCTCTTAGAAAGGGTATTTAGCTGTTGTAAATCTAGTCTCTAAGGAACCATGGATGACCTAAAGAGTTTACTGTATATTAAAGACTGCACATAGATACTCAGATATTTCAGCTCCTTGCAGGACTAATGGTGGAATCACCATGCCTTTCTGGCAGTCAGTAGGACACTATGAAACCACTAAACGTGGGATGAAAGAGCACAGGAGATTGCATACTCTAGGCCTCCATTTTTCACTCTCCCCTGTTGATTCAGAACATCATTGTTACACTGTAACTGGGGGCATGCATTCATGAAACCCTGTGTTTAGAGGAAAAATGTAAGATTTTTATGGTCAGTTGAGCTTAAAATATGCCTGAAGCTCTTCATACTTGTGACCTGATGATATTTGCGCTCAGAGACATAACCAGCTTGAAGGAATGTTCTAAAAGACCATGGTGGGTGATGCTGGAATAATGAAATAGGTCCTTGCAGAGCTGAGCAAGTAACACGTTTGTCTCATCTTTCTGAAACAGGCCGCTGCTCCCTAAAATAGAAATAATTCTGGAGTTGAAACCATGCATATGTGATTTCTACTCCATAGGAACAATGTATAACTGAATCTTTGGAGGATTTGTTTGAATTCCATTCCACTTCTGTCTCTGTCGTTTGCTGTGATAATGCCACTGGTGTTGATGTTTAGCGTATTACTGTGTGTTACTATTGCAGCCTCTTTTTTTTTTAATAAATTAACCTCTTTATCCGTTTTTAAACCAAAGCCTTGGTCTTACAAAAATGACTTTGCAAATCCAGCTTTTTTAAGACTGTCTCTGTTAAAAAAAACTAAAATGGACTGTTTTGGCAGTGCAGGTCAGCAGAAAATGTGTTACCTTGTGTTACCTGAGCAGTGAAACAATGGCAAAAGATATGAAACAAAGATGGTATCTGGGGTAAATTCATGGTGTTTAAGTGCTTTTCGTTTTTCCCCTTTTGTTGTTCAAAAATTCTGGTTTTATCACGTAAAGATGCTGGGCATTGCAGCTTCTACTGGTCTGAGTAGCCTTGTGCTCTGATATTATTTTGATTCCTTGATTTCACAGCATTGCTTCCAGTTGTACAAATATCAGTGTTGGAGCCCCAAGTCAGCCTATTTTTTTTTTTTTTTCCCTCCCAACCCAACCTATTTTACCAGCAAATCTGAAACTATTTGATCTACATGCTTTAGGGCAGTTTCCTTCTCTTTATCCTTTTAATAATACAAGTCCAGTGAAGAAATTGCTTTACAACATTAGTCAGACTGCTGAAAGCTAATTTCACTGCTACCCTGGGCATTGCTGAGTTGGGGGCCTGCTTTGTCCTCTCTGCAGCCCTGTGATGGTGCTCCCTGTGGTCCTGGGATTTAGAGAGAGCAATGCCCACAGCAGGGAAGAGGGAGAACGTGCTCCTTCAACATGGAGCACCTCATAGTTGTGCTTTCCAAGGCGGTAATAAGCTACGTCAGCTGTTTCTTATCAGTTGGGTTTTGGGTGCCAGATATTCAGCCCAGGGGGGCTTTGGGTGTAACTCGTGGGCATCCCCATATGGAAAAATGTATTTTCTGTAGTCCTCAGTGCTATGCCCAAGTGTTTCCTTGGTGGGGAGTGAGGGCTTCCCAGGGCGGGTGGGGGCTTCCCAGCTCTCCGGGACTTTTCCCTCCACTGGTGATTTGCAAAATCTTTTCGTTCCATCCCCCAGTTTAGAAAGTTGGGGCAGTGAAACACTGAGACTGGGAATAGCAAATCCCTTCCGTTTGTCTTGTTGTTTTCTAATGTATGCGACCTCTCTGGGTGGTTTAAGCGGTTTAGGTACTTTCTATAAAAGGGATCTTTTAATGACAAAACTAATGTGATTATCTTACCAAGTGTGAGAGGCGTATTCAAGGTTTAAAGAAAATCTGTTAGAATAGCTGAATGTATCTGCTTAATCCTTTCTCTAATGTGGGTGGACAATGCTCTGGGAAGCAATTGGTCTTTCTTTCTTTGAGTAAATGCCTGGTCTCCAGAGGTAGGAACTTGTTTGCAGCTTTTTATACCCTTATGCTTCACCTTCTAGAGAATACAAAGGCGCAGGAGAGAGGCAGAGAGCTTTGAGAGGCCAAGTTTTACCTCAAATAGCTGGGGGTGTAACCAATACAGGGCCAATTCCGACAGGCGGCTCAGCGCTCTCCGCTCCCTTTGACTGCCACCTGAATAGAGGGTCCTCCTTTTTGCCCTCCTGCAAAACCACATTCCCTGCAACGTGAAATACAGCAACTCTTTCTCCTTTCTGAGCATGTGGTGAAGTTGCCCGTAGTTACTTGGATGACAAGACCCTGTCTGGTTTTGTGCTTTGCGTGAGTAGTCCACAAGTTTAGGGAATTCTCCAAAGGTCCTGTTTTCCATATTAAGCCCTTGGAAAGGTTTAGATCTGTTGACGAGTTATTGCAGGGTGATACTTGAGCAGGAGTGAACCCCAGCCGTGCTGGGATGGAGAGGACAGCACCAAGGGGTGGTGCTGTGGGATGCAACCACAGCTGGACCCCACCTGGTACCTGTGCTGTTCATAGGTCTGTGCTTGTGAATCTTTGATTTCCGCATGTCCATGTGGTTGCACAGTTCTTAGAAACATTAGGGAATCCTGTTGTCGGCAACAGTTGGCAAGATAGGTAGAACTTGCCACCTTGCCAAAGTGTTTAACAAAGCTCGTGGTGGCTCTTGGACTCTTCAGCACATGGATTTGGCTTTATAGCAGAGACAAATAGGTTGCATTTTGTTATTTGTTATCTGAGCATCCTCAAAACAGCACATCAGGAGGAAAATGACATAGAGCTATTGCCTTCCCAGTTGGAATGAAACACACTGTCTCCTCTCACCATCCAGTAGAGCAACATAGGGAAAAGAGGTACCTCAGCATCAGTGTGACTTCTTCACAGAGACAGGCACTCAGCTATAGTTCTGTATGCTTCTCTGGCTACCTCAACTGTCGAGCTGGCATTGTGTTCTCTGCTGTGGAGAGGATGCGTTCAGGAACTTAGTGCACAACCTGAAAACTGGTCCCAGATTGTATCAAACTGAATTTTCGGAAGGAGGGGAAAGCAATTTGTACAAATGAGGCCTTGACATCTCCCCAGCACATTGCTGTACAATCAGTAATCATGGTTGAGGTTGAAGGTCTTTGGTCCACCCTCCTGCTCAAGGCAGGGTCCGTTACAGGGTCAGACCGATGCTCAGTGATCTATCCATTTGGGTCTGGAAAGTCTCCAAAGCTGGAGTCTGCACAGCCTCTCTGAGCATCTTGCTCATCTGTCCACATGGTGGAAAGGTTTTGCATCCAGTTCTGAACCCCTTGTTTAAATTTACATGTGTTTCTATCCTCCCAGCGTCCACCATTATGAAGAGTCCTGTTGTGTCTTCTCGATGAGCCCTGTAGGCACTGGAGGCTTCTGTTAGGTGTCTCCAAAGCTGTTCCTTTTCCAGTCTGAGTAAGTCCAGCTCTCGCTCTCCTCACAGGTCAAGTGCTCTGGACCCAGCCGCCTCGGTGATCCTCCACTGAACTTGCTCCAGTTCATCAACAACTTCCACTGGGAGGCCCCAAACCGGCTGTGTTGTTTGATTTTTGGCCACCAAGCACCAGTTGGAGGGAGATGATCCCTTCACTGGATCTCCTGGCTCTGCTCCTCTTCTTATGGCCCAAGAGGCTGTTGGTCTTTGCTGCCTGGACACACAGCTGGCTCATGCGCAGTCTGATGTCCAACAGGACCTCCAAGACCTTTTCCACAGAGCTGCTCCACAGGTTGTCAGTGCCCAGCCTGATACCACAATGAGTCCTTCATTTCCAAAGGGACAGGACTTTGTGCTTGCTGTCATTGAATTCCATGAGGTTCTTGTCTCTTCCTTTCAGCCCATCTGTCTGAATGGCCACCCTTTCTTGAGTGTATCAGCACTTCCCTTTAACTTGGTGTCATCTGCAAGACTAAGAAATGCCAAAGAACCTGAGAACAACATAGGTTTTCTTCTGTCTCTGTTGTAAAAGACATGCTTGGACTAGGTTTTGAAAGCACTTGTTCTCTTAAGTTTTTTGCAGCATTGAAAGGTTGACATCTTTCCTGACCACCTTCTTGCTGTCTGCACCCATTTATCAATTCTGCCATGGATTCTGCCCTTGAGATCTGAGCAGCTGCCAGGACAAGGGAGGAAATACTCATGCTGCTCTGAGCTTTAGAAGTGATGTTCAGTCCTCACAGCTTCCTTGCTGCAATGAAAAAGAACCCAGTAATTTCCGAAAGAAAGTGTGACACAGGTCTAACAGTTAATCACTCTCCAAGCAACTGGGATGAGGAAGAGGAGTGGTCTGGGCTGCCTCTATACAAAGAGCAAGGGATTTCTTTTGGAGGGTCGTTCATAGGGTCAAACGAGTCTGAGAGAACTATGCACCAGATGCCCAGTGTTTCATCACAGGTGTTATATAAGCATTTTGTAAGTAGGGATTTTGGACCAGAATAAGACCGATGAGGTCATGACTGTTTTTCTTCAGCAGGAATTATAAACCTTTTAATGTGATATCATTGCCCTAATCTTAAGTGGTGCTCAGCATTCCCAGGGAAGCTATCCAGTACATCTGGGCAGATGCTGAGGAGTCACTGGGAGTGATGGCAGGCACAGTTCAGTATGTCACTATTTCCAACACTGGGCTTCCCTGAGCACCCAGAGCTCTGTTTCCACACCTGCATGCACACCAGTCTGATAGGAAGCAACCAACTTCTTGCAGTGTCTAACCTCCCTTGGTGTTCCTCCAAACATCTCACAGATCCACTCTCTGCACTTAGCTCCTTGGCTGAGGCAGGCTCTGGTGATGTGAGTCCCATTTCTGTGGTCCAAGGGGAGAACGGTGGGTTCCCCGCTATGAAACATGCATATTTGTGTGAGCATGTATGGGGAAAAAATTGTGTTCCTCCTCCAGAAGGAAAGGAATTAACTTCTTCTCCTCCCTTGCAGCCTGCTGATGTGTCCAGTCTCACAAACTGGGCTCTCCAGCTGCCCTGTAACATTTCACTGTGTGCCAGAGAGAACAGGAGAGGAAGCAAAGGATATAATTTCCTTATGGAGACGACTACCCGATGCTCACTCACTGCAAATGAGACCATTAAAAAAGGCCAGGCCCTCCCAGGTCATGCTGGAGGAGAGCAGAGGCTCCCAACTTTCCTCCCAACAGATGAAGTCAGTGCTTGCTAGGCAAACTAGACTAATAAATGTCAGGGCAGCGGGAGGTGAGTGCAATCAACTGCGAGAGCCTGAGTTATAGCGGTAACCTGCTGAATTCCTGGGTCACAAAGTAATTTACAGAACAACCCTAATGTCATTCAATAATTATTCCGACAGCCCAGACCCCGGGGGCCACAGCCTCCTGCCGTGGTTGTTATTAATACCATCAACAAGCAGCAGGATGTTGGTGTGAAGAAAAGAACCACAACACCAGTGTGTGAACCAAAGGAACAAATGGAAAGTGTTATTAATAGGATATTGTACCTAACACGTAAAAAAAAAATTGATCTGTCTATCTTGTCCTAGCAGGTCATTCAGCAAAATATGAATGTGTCCCCTGTGACAGTGGAAATCGCTGATGGCAGTTTGCAACAGAAGGGAAGGAAGATCAGTGTGTCAGTGGCTGCTCATTTATATCTCCCAGCCTCTGTGATAGTCCCCATGGAGACTGAAGGGGAAGGGGGGAGGAGGTGGTTTCCAAGCGCCCCCAGAATAATTTAAATTAATATCCATTGAACAATGTAAACCTTCCCTTTGACGTGGCGTGGGAATAGGCAGTCACAGTGCTCGAACTGGGTCAGCTGAAAGGGAAGGTAATGCCACAGCCCAGGATTTGATCAGCAGAGTAAGCCAGGGGCTCGACCTCTTCTATCTCAGTTTCTCCCTTCCCCTCCCAACCCCCATCCTCCAGAACGCCAAGAAATGGAAGCAGAAATGTCTTTTTGTGAATGGAAAATTCCTGGATAAAAAGGATGGATATAAAACCTGAGAGTGGGTTTAGAGGGCAGCATCTTCTGCAATGTTTACAGACCCTGGCACATGGGTGCCAGGAAATGCAAGTGTTGACAGGGTAGTGTAGGTACAGCTGCAATTTTAAATAATTTTACAACACCACTTTGGGTTTTGTGACTCTTCCTCTCCCAGCTGAAGCTCTATCTGGTCTTAACATGGCTGCAAAGGTGCAATAAGGAATTACATGGACAAAGCCTGAGGGGAATGAAGCCTGAAGTAACCTGTGAGTTGTTTCACAGCTGGGAAATGACAGTGGAGGGCTACTTGTAACCTTGCTTTGATCTGATACACACTGCTAACAAATAAGCAAAGCCCCTCTGGTTTTGATCCTTCCGCATGCAGAGGAGCACATAGTTTATTTAAACATGGGGGTAAATGTTTCTCAAGGGCATTTAAAGCATCAGGGAAGGTTTCCTGGCCATTATTTCAGGGGTAAATAGCAGATGTTGGCCTATAGCAGAAGATACTTAGCCTGAGGGCTGTTCCTGTAACACAGGAAATAGAAATAGAGCTGTCAGAGCTGTGGCCAATTCACTTCTTTTTCATAGCTTCAGTAGAATCCAGCTGTCTGTTTAACTAAATCAGAATTAAGCAAAAGTCCAGCAGCTGATAGATGTCCATCTGCCCAGGAGAGGTGCCCCTGAACCAGCAAAGCTACCAGGCTGGAGAGAAGCCCACCAGCCAGGCATTTTATGATTTGGGCAATGCAGGGATGGACAGTCCTATGGCTGTGTGGATGCCTCATCCCTAGAAGTGTTCAAGGTCGGGTTGGGTGGGGCTGTGAGCAACTTGATCTAGAGAAAGGTGCCCCTGTCCATGGCAAGGGGGAATGGACTAGGTGCTCTTTAAATGTCCCTTCCAACCCAACCTATCGGATCTGTGGAAACATAAATGGGATTTCTGACTGGAAATCAGGGAAGACTAGGATGAGTGTGTCCTACACCCATGGTGAACAGGCACAGCCTGCCGTTTAAGAAGCAGCTCAGTCATGCAACTTGTTTCACTGGTCACAAATTACTCTTCTTCCTGTAGCCTTTTCCAATGTTTGACCAGTGCTTTTCTTTAATTTTCAGTTTTGCTTTGGTTTTATGCTGCCAGTGCCCAGCAGGCAGACAGGGGGACCCCAGAGCACTGCAGGCATTGATGACAAGAACTCTGATATTAATTTTGGACTCTGGGCCCTTCCTTTTGTTCAGTTTATCAATAAATTGCTAGTGACCTCCAGTCCCTATCTGATCTCCCTCCTTGACTTCTCCTACATGCACCACTGCCAGAAGTGACTGTAATTTTGTGCCAGTGCTGCTTTTTCTGAAGAGATCCAGGAAAAAGGGGTGAGAGATGTGTTACTCTGATGTTACCACTGTTGCTGCCTAAGAACAGGATTACCAAAATACTTCTATTTCCTCTTTTGTGCTCATGCACGGATGTTGCTGCTGATATTCCCTGAATTCCCCTGAAAAATAAAGAGTGTTTTATCCGTATTCCCCAACTGCCCAATACAAATGCAAATCAGCTCTGGGCCGTTGGTTTGTTGTTTTGGTTTTGGTTTTTGTTTTTTTGTTTTTTTTCCTGTCTGGCCAGCGTGGTTTGGCAGGTCTTTTCTCGCTCTTTCTTTTCCTTCTTTTCCTTTAGCCGGTGTGTCCGAAGGGAAGTCCCCAGGAGGGTCAGAGACCTGCTCCATTCCCACATCTCTGCCCTCCTCTTCCTCCTCCTCCTCCTGCTGCCCAGCTTGTGTCTTTGTTAACCTTTGTGCAAAAATATCTGAAGGGCTAAAAATACACAGGACTCACTCAAATTCCCTAAAGTTAATGGTCAGGTGGTCACACCAGTACCAAAGAACATTTGGGCCCTTTATGTTCCTGCTTTGTTGCCTCTCTGCACAGTTGATCTCTTGGACAAAATCAATAGGACATTATGGCTGATCAGAAGGGGGAAGGACTGTGAATTTTCCCATCACTTTAAATAAATAAGTCAGTGATTTTTAGATAATGAAATACCTAAATCAGTGACTCCTAAACCCCATGAGTGGGATTTGAACAAGGGAGATTTTTAACTAGCGAGGCTAGTGAGAATAACCAGTGCTCTAAACCCTCAGGCCAAAGCAGGTGTCTACCTACTTAGAAAATTCATGCACAATTTTTTAAAAAGGATGAATATTCAGTAAACTAGGCTGCCAGGTTAAATCCATGTCTGCCATTTCATCTTAGTTGGCACATTTTATTATGTGCCCAAATTTCAGTCTGATGCCAATTCTTTAAGCCCTTAGAGTCTCTTGCCTTTTTAAAAGGACATTATTTTTAATTGATTTAAAGCTATAGCTAAACATATTTACAGGTTATGTCAAATGCACACAGGATTACTACAAGGAAAAGTTAAAAATGAGACAGCATCAAAATTCAGCTCCAGCAATCCAGCAAAAGGCAGCCTGACAGTCCTGTGATCCTGGGCTAAGCACCACTGCCAGAGGCAGCCACAGACTTGGTTGGGATCCTTCCCTTCCTCCCATGAGTTTCAGATCAACCAAGCACTTGAATACACACTGACTTCTAGTGCATGAGCAGCTCCTGCCACCAAAATGAGTTTGCAATGGACTTAACATTTAAGACACTCTTAAACCCCAGAGAAGAGCTGGTGAAGCCCACATGGGCCTGAGGATGCAGCTTCCTTCCCTACTTGGGTCCACGAAGGGGCTCAAGGTCCCATAAATCTGCTGAGCCTGTGGGCCTGGCTCCATGTTGTGGTGTTGGGGCCCATGAGGTGACCAAGAGCTGTCTGCTGGGGGTGACTGAATTTGGGTGGGAAACACGTGGGGCCCAATACATCCAATACGTCCCCCTGCATTTCTTTGTTGCCATCTCCCATCTGCCCGCCACTGATACTGAGCAGCTTGTTCTGCCCTCAATGCTGCAGCTGAGCCTGTTCCTAAAAAAAACCCCTCAGAGGGAAAAAATTCACTTGTGTGGGTTTCCTTCTTCCCTTTTCATCTTCTTTCCTGCTGCTATTCATTTAGCATGAAATAACCTTCCAAATCAATCCGGAAGAGATCATTTGAAACTGTTGCTGTTTTCACATCGCTAATTGCTGGTTTGAAATCCTGTTGGAATTGCCCTGAATACACAGTCCAGTGTTCCTAAGCTGAGCGCCTACCAGGTATTTTTCCCGATGGGCTTTTATTTTCCTGCAAAAATACCCCAAAACAACCCGGTCCTGGGTTGCTGGTTAGATTTAATGGGACAATAGCGTCTCCGCAGTACATCTTGTTTCCGAAGCAGAGCAGTGTTTTTGGCAGGAACCGACTGCTGTTGAGTTTCACAGGCCTGGCAGTGCATTTTGGTACTGGCAGATCCAGAAGTGAAGCAGTTAATTGCCCTACTGGGAAGGAGGAAATTTCTTGTAAAAATCCAGAATCTGGTTGAACAATGTGGCCTTTTATTTTTCAGCCTTGGAATCAAGCCTGGCTGCCCTTGTAAACAAAGAAAAGAAAGAATCACTGAACCAACTCAACACATAAAAACTGACCACGTCTGTCTTTGAAGTTCCCTTTATGTTGTTTGGAAAACTTGGGATTATAGAGGGCTTTTTCTTTTTTTTTTTCCTTTTTTTTTTTTTTTTTTTAAAGAAAAAGAGGGATGTAAGTTAAGGGAAACTTTTTCTTAAACAGAGCAGAAGTCATTAATTAAGTATCCCATTCATTCCAGAGGCACCGGCTCATCAATCAGATTTCTTATTAGCATTCTGATGACCTGCCTGACCCCCTGTCTCTGTACTGTCTGCATGACGACACAGAAAACCAGACCACACACGGAAAGGAGGAGGATTATTCGACACTTTTCCTTACTCCGGGAGGAGGGGGGGACGAGCTGGGAAGAGGAACGATGACGGACATTGTTGTTTTGGGTTTAGGCAAGTCAATAAATGGCTCCTGAAGAAACAGCCCTGAGAGCCTGGGAGGGCCAAATAAGTGATGTCCTGCTACATGCATAGGCCTACTCTGGGGCTGGGACCTATGGCTTGGTGCTGTCACAGAGTCTCTCTGCTTCCACTGTGCTCACAGAAGCTTAAATCCAGAGTGAAGGACAGGATTTTAGCAATTTATGTAATCCTTAGGTAACCCTGGTCTGGAAATCTTTGGGTCCTGAAAATGTGCTGGTAGTTTTGAGCTCTCTGAGTAGGCTGCGTCCTCAAGATGGGTAAGAGTCCCACATTACCAGTTCTCCAGCCTTTCTCCTTCCAGGTTGTCCCAACTGCAATTAATTAGCTGATCACATCTTTACACAACTGTTTTTGGGCAAGTTTTTGTGTGGAAAAAAAAAAGAGGACAGTGAGAGCAGCAAGTTGTGAGGTGTGCACATCTTTCCTTGAGAGAAAGTCCCTTGCTTAGCATGGGATTTATGCGTGTGCACACTTGCACAGAGCATGCGACCAGGATGGACTGAAGGAGTGTTCCTTTAGATTAGATATAAGAAATAAGATTTTCACAATGAGGTTATAGAGACACCGGCACAGGTTGCCCAAAGAGGTGGTGGATGCCCCATCCCTGGAAACATTCAAGGCCAAGTTGGACAGGACTCTGAGCAGTCTACTCTAGTTGAAGATGTCCTTGCTCACTGCAGGGGGGTTGGACTAGATGGCCTTTAATAGTCTCTTCCAACCCAAACTATTCCATGATAACCCCGACCCGTAAAACAGTGGCCAGTGGAGGGAGGCAGCAGTGGAAAATCACGAGCTGCTCTGTCTGACCATTGCAGTAATGTTCTGCAGAGCTGCATATCAAGGAGGAAGAAAGGCAGCATGAATGATGTGCCCGCGTGACTGCCACAGGGATGGACCCAGGAATATGGCACTACTCTTAGAGCAGCTTGTTACCAAAAGCTGGCTGAACTTCTAAACGAGATTGTTTTTACCAAGTGTTCTCAAAATAAAACATTTTGACTATTTCTTTTTAAGCTGGGGAGGCTGTTTTTTTCCTATTTCTTCATTCTTCTCTGTTTTTCTTTCTCTTTTTCAAAAGCAAAAGTACAGTAATGTGTGTGGTGGATGGAAAAAAAGGAAAAGTGGAAAATGTGGATAAAATTGGAAAGTTTCTTAAGTATTTAGGGGCATTTTAAAAAAAAAAAATTATTTCTTCTTTTTGATTTGCTTTAGTTGGCTTTTACCTGACCAAGTGTGACATATTCTCCTTTGAGTCTCGCAGCCCTAGAGAGTTACCATCACAGCTCATCTCTGAATTTAAGCAATATTCCCTGAGTCACACTAAAACTGGTAGAGATTAGGCACCTTTAGGGGTCTGAGCCTCAAGAAAAGTCCCTCTGGGCAGCAAATTATATCTGCACTCCAGCTAAAATCCCAATGTATAAAACATTCTTGTCTTTGGGGCTCATCCTCAAGGCAACGAGTTGCTGCCACAACTAAAGGGAACATGAGGGTCCTTCCTGGAGACGCAAGGATGTTCACCAGTCATTGCTGATAGAGAAGGAGGTGGAGAGGATGGAAGGGAGAGGGGTCAGCAGTTTCATCTGTCCTGTTAAATACCAAAGGAGCACAGGGAGCAGATACCTGAACTCAGGGCTTCTTCAAGGAACTCTTTGGTTCGCTGTCCCAATGGATCCTCAGTTATGGGACACCAGTGTGAGGGATTGTGAGAGACTGAAATAGTTAATGGCTTAAACATTGTTAAAATCACTGGAAGACTTTTGTCCACTGTAGCAAACCATGCAAAAAAGCAACTGCTCACTGAAGCCTGCCCCTCTCTGAATATTCCTAGTAATTTGGACTGTGATGAGGACGAGATAAGATAAAGGGGCCTTCCCTCACCACTCTGGGCTTCCCTTGACAGATCCAGACTGCAACCATCACTTCAACAAGACCACCGAGAAGACCACAAGAAGAAGATCAATAGGACAGCGTCAGAATCCATGGCGTGATGATATACTTTCTACTTAATCTGTCTCTCTGTCACTCTCTTCCTCTCCCCCCCCCCACTCTTTTTCCTGTTTGTTTCTGTCTCTCTCTACCTCACATTTACTGTTATGTGTACATACTGTTGACTTCAGCATATGGTCTTGTTTGCATCTTAATTCAGGCAGAGGCATCTCTAATAATTTTAATAATCAGATCATAACAGGGGTAAAAGTCAACTCCTTCTGCACTGTGTTCTTAGATTAGCATTCTGTTGTGGTTTAACCTCAGCCAGCAGCTCACCCCCACACAGCCATGCACTCACTCCCCCACTCCCCAGCAGCATGGGGAAGAGAAAGGGAAGGGTAGAAGTGAGAAAACTCATGGGTTGAGATAAAGGTAATTTATTAGGTGAAGAAAAAGCTGCACATGCAAGCAGAGCAAAACAAGGAACTCATTCCCTACTTCCCATGGGCAGGCAAGTGTTCAGCTATCTGCAGAAAGGCAGGGCTCCATCACATGTAATGGTGACTTGGGAAGACAAATGCCATTGCTCCGAACTTCCCAAGAAGCCTCTGTGGCCTCAAGTGCCCAACTGTGACTAATGTTATGGAGGCATAACCATCCCCTCCTCGGCCAGTAACTGTGGAGCAGGGCCAGCAGAATCAACTGGGGCAAGGATAAGGGCAAGCCAGATATCAGACTATAAGTCAAAGGGGCTGGAAAACAGTTCCCTGGACTACCAACCCAGACATATCTTCCATGTGCTCAGAAAGGGATCTGTGTATCCCAGACACTTTAAAAAAGGCCATATTTTTTCTTGGTCATGGGAAGAATGCCTAGACAGGCAACTCTTAATGTCATGCTGATGGTGCCTTACTCAGGGCATCCTCACAAAGTCACCTCTGGTCTCAGAGCTCTAAAGAGCAGTACCCTGTTGGGTTTTGTTGGACCTTTCTACACTGCCCTTCATGTCATGGTGGAAATCATGGACAGTGGGCATCAGACTGCGAGGGTCATTGCCATGCCTCTATCACAGCCTGTTATTGATGTGTATTCTCCAGCCACAAAACACAGAAAGGAATTAAACCCATCACTTATACTGAAATGTTAGGAGTGTGGTTTAGATATTGAAAATGAAATCTAGTTTTCATGGCCCTTGTTAACCAAAGTACTGCTTGAACTAGTTCGTCCCTGAAGTATCTGCTATGGCCCATCTGTCAGGTGCCTTTGTGTGCTGTGCCAACACTGAATGTATTTTGAATTTAGATCAGTTGGAATGTCAGATCATTCTTTGATGATGTATTTTTTCCAACAGAGTGGCCTGGGAAGCAGCAAGTGAAAAAAGAAACAGAGAGGGAAGAAAGGTAGATACTGTCACAAAAAGAGATCAGGTAGGGAGAGGCTTGTTACGTGGAAGACCAAAAAATGCACAAAGAGTTTATCTCTCTCAGGTGCAGCAAATGAGGTGAGTTTGACTGGGTACCAGTTTGGTGGCTGCTGTTCTTATGCCGGACCACCTGACACAGTGATCAGATATTGTTTTAAAAAGATGGCATAAATTAAATTCCATGTACATGGAAAAAATTTAAACAGGATCTCTGGTGCCAGCAGCTCCTCTTATCACTTTGTAGCCTGTTCACGTTCCCTGGCAGATAATCACCATGACTAACATTTATCTGACACAGCCATTTTTGCCACCAGAATCTGTTTTCTGACCTTAACTGACTATTCACTGACATGACAGCTTTCCCCACAACAGTATAAATGCTAATAAAGCTTTCCTAGGAAATAGATGGGTTTTGCAGACACTACAAAGTCAAAATAAGATGTAATGAGTGCTCCAGAGAGCTAGCTGGAGGGGCTGACTGCCTTTGATTTCTTTGTCTTAATATTAGTGGTAGTTTCCTTCATCTGATTTATTTCTTTTGCTGTTGTGTGTTGCATCTTTGGATATAGGAAGGCTTTATGCAGTTGGATGGCCACGCTGGAGAATGAGCTGCCTGCCATACTCTTCATGCCAACTTGACTTCTGTTCTTTCTTTCTCTATGATTTCCTATTCTGTATTTCAAAGAGGTCTGTAAGGTAGGAAAAGCTGGTGCAAGTGTTTGGCAATGCAGTGAAGGGCACTGGGGAATCAGTCAGGATTCTGATGAACCTGTCAAGATTGAAAAAGGGTAGGTTTATCTTTTTATCAGTTCCTTGGGCTGTTCATCCTCGGGCTGTACATGATGCTGGCTACAAACAGTGGTGGGAGCTGGGCTTGAGATCGGGGAAGAAGGAAGGACTGAGGCTGTGGCTCATCAGCGTGTTTCTAATCTAACAAGGTTCTGCTGGCCAGACCAATTCCCTTTACTGATCCATGTTTCCATAGATCTTAAGTCATGTGCATTATAAACCCCCAGTTTATTCTCTGGGACACAGACTGGGAAGGAGGGCAAGGATACCTTGCTGGATGGATATGGGAACACAATGACTTTTTAAGCACCTGATAGTTAACTTATCTTTCTCAAGAACTGAATTCTTCAAGCGAATCTGCTCATTCCTTCCAAAACTTCAAAACTAGATAATTCTGTTAATAATGTTTCCTTTAAGTACTTCTGCCCTCTTTCTTCTTCTAATTCTTCCTCCATGAAGCCCCTACCATCCCATAAACCAATATGCTTCTAAGGAAAATCCACCTTTAAATAGTGCATCTAAGGCATCATGTGTCTAAGCCATCTGCAGTGGTCCAGACCTAGTGGTCCTCACCTGAATATCAGAGCTGAAGGCTCTAGGCTGCAGAGAGATGGCTCAGAGATGGTGTCTTGCACAAAAAATATCACCAAACAGGTCTAAATAAACTCCTCTGGGTAAAATTGAGTGCACAGTGTTTGTTTTTCCATATCTTCATGTCTTGCTGTTTATGAGGGTGCCAAATTAAATGATTGCTCTGTATTCCCATTCAGGTCCTTCTTAAAAGTCCCTTCCATAAGCCAATAAGAAATAATTAAGAGTTGTTTGGAAGATATTGACCTTCCTCACTTTCATTTTCCTGGAGCACCCAGATGTATATGAATAAGGCTTAACACATCTGGCAACTATTTGTTATAGTGTCTGTACATTCTTGACATTAGGTTAAATATGGATATTTTGATATCTTAACAAGCTTGTTAAGCCTAAAAATGGAAGTAGGAGGGATTAGCTGACTTGGAGATTTTGGAGAGAGAGATGCTTTGTGTTTTTTCCCCTTTTATCTTTGGTTCCAGTTCACTTTAAACCTGCAATGAACAAAAGCAATGAACAAAAGCAGTTACTGGATGGGAGTTTCTCCCCTCAAAAAGGAGTGTTGTGATCTCTGAATTTCTAAAAAGCATTTTCAGGACATTTTGGGCAACTGCCTGGACTAGTTTGATGTTTGTAGCTTCAATGGATGTTGGGGCAAGTTGGCAGGTGCCCTGAGCTCTTCAGATCTGTTTGGGATAGTTTGATTAGGTGGATTATGGGGGCTCTCTTTCCTTCTTCAGCAGGAAAACAGGGTCAGTAGGATCACTAAAATAGGGCAGAAAATTACTCTGGAGTCACCTGTTTCTCTCCATGAATAAGAAGAGATTGAGGGTGAGAAGATCACATAGGGTCCTCCTTGACGACCACAATCAGTAGCTTTGAGGTATTTTTCGACTGCTTGTCAGTGTCTGTATTTGGCAATCTGGTGGGAAGCATCTTGTGGTCCTTGTTGAGGTCCTTGCTGAGGTGGATTACGGCTGTGGAGATGCCAGTGCCCCTTCAGGCTGTCATAGCTGGGCTCCTCCTGTTGCTCCCCATGGACGGAGCACTGACGCCCTCACACAGGTCACCTGAGGACAGGTGGGCAGCAAATAAACCTTCCATTCTCCGGCTGGGAACCCCCGGGAGCACCAAAAGGAAGACAGGAGAATTAACACACAAAACGGGCAAAGCTTGAATCCCACAATCGAAACGCCGTCCGTGGAGACTGGTGCTGCCCAAGGCCACCTCGCACAAACTCCGCAGCCCCCAGTGTGCCTGGTGGCCCCGACATGCTGAGCAGGAGCAGCCACGTTCCCACCACCGGGCGCGCAGCGATATGACGGCGCGCCAAAGGATCTTTGGGAGCTGGGCGGGGGGGGGGGGAAATATCCTGGCATAGAATTTAAAATGTGCTCTAACCTTTTCTGCAAACTGAAAGCAAGAAAAATGCTCATAAAACTAGTCTTTGTGCACAGAAAGAAGTCCGTTTTTACACTGTTGCTAAGTTCCTTATTGTTTTCTGGCTGTTTTTTGTGTTTCTGTGGCAGCCTTTTCTGTGGGCCTCTTTCAGTGACTTAGCTATATTGGCCTGCAGATAATTAGATCAGTGCTATCATTTTCACTGTCCTTTTTCCTCTGGAGCTATTTGCATGATAATGGAAGTTTGTGCAACTCTCTCCCTGCGTCTCCCTCTCTCTTTTAACCAGACACCATTTCTAAACATGAAATAATTAAGGGAACAATCTGTGAGTGGCTCTGTTAAGAAAAGACTGAAAACATCTGGTTAAGAAAACATTTCTGGTAACCAAGAATCCAGCACTTGTGTTAGCTATAGCTTTAAAATAAAGGTCTTTTCTTAACAGTATTTTTAGTCTATATACAGTATTGGCTGTATGCAATGCTCCTAAACACAGTATACTCCCACTTGGGGCATATATGTGTATACAATGATTTATTACGTATTTATCTAGAAAATAATTTATAGACAAGTAAGATATTAGAATCTAAACTCCTAATGAATCCTATGACAGATACCATTTAAAAGGTAGCTGTGCCCCACAAACTGGTTTGGAACCTCTCTTGCTGGGAACAAAGTCTTTTGATCCACGACGTATGCCCAAATCTAAGTATGAGAGTAAACCCATTGAAACACAGAGGTTGACCTGAGTGACTGACACTCATGTTGTGCTGATTTAGGCGCTGGGGCTTTCCATGGGAGAACATATTGTGGCCAAGGTTGGGCCAAGTAAGCTCTCTGTGCAGGGAGCTGGGTCTGCTGCCACACCCGAGTCCTGCAGACCAGTGGCCATCTCAGCCTCCAGACTGTGCCGTACCATTGAGAAGGTTATTTTTGCCGCAAGAAAGGGGTCTTGGGACCAATTTCGGCTCCTGATAAGATTAAACTCCCTACAGATGTATCTCAGCAGAGGTGAAATAGTGAAAAAAAATAGAGAGTTAATAAAGTTTGGGCTGGTATCAAAACCCATGGAATTCATTGGGGATTTGCATTTCCCCATGGGAGCTCCATAAGGGGCATCAGCTGTCCTACACCCCATGATTTTTGACATATGGCAAAAACATATTCCTGGTCGAGCTCCAGATCTTGGAAGGCTCCTCAGAGCAGCCCAGTCCTGCAGTGAATGGGTGGCAAGTCTGGAAGCAGAAAATCATTTAAAATTTAAAATGTCTCTGAGTGAAGATAAACCCCTGAACATTTCAAGGAATACTCAAGGACTGAGGAAAAGAACCATGAAAAAATATTTCTCAGTAGTATGAAAAGTGATTTCTTTTCTTATTATTTTTGAGTATCTCTAAATGTTTCTTCAATGTGTATTTCCACCAGTAGCCAAGTGCCAGACTATGAGCAGGACCTAATGAAACAAAATTACAATTTAAATCCCCAAACTCTTTCCTGAAGAGGCAAGTGGTGTTTTTTGCACAGCTCTTGCAGTGGTGACAGAGTCATTAGCACAAGAGGTGGTTTATCAACTTATCAACTGCACTTTTTTTTTGTCAAAGTTCATGTTTTCACAAGTTTTGTGGGATTTTGATCTATACCAGGTAATTTATACTCAAACTTTAAATAATTATGGAAATTTAGGTGGAAGACTGATACACTTCAGCTGATAGTCTTTCTGAATGCTCCATTTTCAGAGCGTACAAAAAAAATATTTAACCCACTGAAGGCAACTTCAGTGAAGAGCTGAAAGCCTGCTACATCACCTTATATATTATATACGAAATTTGAACAAAAATCACAATTAGTATGAAGAAGATGAGGGTTTCTCCAATCAGGAAGTTTATATAATGAAAAAAATAGCTACGTTGTGAGGCAGTGAAAGCAACACAAAGGTTTTAAGCTCGTGCTGAGGTTTCTTTTCAGATGAGCTGCCCTGGGACTTAGATTTGGACATGGTCCCTTCTCCAGTGCATGCTTCTTCTGATCTTCTTGTCCTTAAACTTCCAGTCTACCTTCAGATAGATTCTCTTCACAATATTTCATATCTAAAGTACATAACACAGCTGTGGAACAGTATTTGTAAGTGCCCAGATGAAGGAGAATGAGATGGCTGTGTTGGAAGAGCTGATTCACTGCTAAGCAACCCCAGTTTTACACCGGAGTAACCTCATTGAAATAAGGAATTCCACTCTTCTAAATCCAAGAGTTGGGTCAGGCTCAGCCGAATGATGGACTTTCCTGTTCATCCAGAAGATTAAATACAGTCCCCCCATGTGTGTCCATTTTCGAGCTGATTTCTGCACACCTCACATGGGCAAAACAACGATTGCCTTATGAGCAACATGATTCCAGAACTGGAGGCTGAAGGACTTGGTTGCATAACCCTCTAAAATTACAGAAAACACTGGCAAACTAGAAATAAAGTCTCTCCCTAATGACTTCATGAACTCAGCTCCAGTGGAAACTTTGGCTATACAAAGTTGATTGGATGAGGGCTTGGAGTGACACACTATTTCTTTTCCAAGTCTAAACTGAGTATTTTTTTTTTTTTTAACTCGCTTGCTTTAAATAAGCATATGAAAACCCCTCGTTAAATGTGGGGTTGTGTTTGGTGTAGAATACTTTGCTGAAACCCAGAAGTCTCCCGTGGCATCTCAGAGCCCAGCCCCATCTGGACAAGGACCACAAGAGCCTGCACAGTATCTACTGATGGAGCAATGATCCTCTAAACAGACAATACAGCTTCATGATTTATCCTTGTACAGCTCTTTCCAGTGTGATGCAGTGCTTACAAACGCGTATCACCCACTCACCAGTGCCACTAGAACCACCAAAACCTGCTTTGCCCTTTCTTCTGGAGGGAATATATTCCAGGAGAACCTGAAACACTGAGATTGAAACAGGGAGAAGGAAACGAGACAAGGGCATCCAGAAGCTGCAAGAGGAAAGCAGGGCTTTGTTTGCAGGGTGCTAAGTCTTCAGTCCTGTGTCCACTAATAATTTAATTTGAATAAAATAGCATCTCAAAGAAGCCAGGACTGTTAAGGAAAGAACCGCGTATGAGCACACATAATTTGAAGGGGTCTACAGTGATTTAAGGCAAGTAAAGACTGGATCTACATAAGCCACACAATCTCATATCTACAAAAAAATACTAAATTTAGGTTAAGGGAACTAAATTTAGCTTAAGTGGAATATGCCTTTCATCCCTCTGTCTGATTTTATTGAATATTTTATTGCAGTTCTTCTATCTTTATTAGTGGGGAAGAAAATTGGTATGTTTTAAAATTGTTCCCACTGTTGTGAGTATAAACTTCCTGAAGATTTTAGCCTGTTTGCAAGAGATTGAGTAAAATAAAGATTTTTTTTTTTTTTAGGTCAACATTTTCTTCTGGCAGACTGAGCCTGAAGTGCACTTTATTTCCCTTTAATTTAACAGCTCCAGCAGCTTTTCCAGTTAAATCGACTGTTCATTATTGAGCCCATTTATGAAGGGCTGTGCAGTGCAGTTTAATGAATCCCTGGCACAAAGCTCCCTTTCAGTGTAGGGAAAGAATAGCAGCCTATTTAGGTCCTGTAGGGCTGTATGTCAAAGGCTGCCTATAATACTTGTCAGGGAAGGGCAGAAATTCCCACTGATATAAGAATGTGCAAGAAATCAACTTTCACAACCAACTCGCCGATTAAGACACGATCAGGAAATAAGACTGTAGGTTGGGAGTGGTGACACCTGTTTGGGCAGCCAGATTTTCCCATAACTCGATAACCATATGGGCCATACAACCAGGAAGAGAAAAAAAAAGGCCTCCCTCCCCTGTCACAGAGATTTTCTTACTTTCACGCTGCCTCCCTGATGGCATGATGAAAGGAAAATGAGTGTTGTGAATTGTGAGGGCTGGGCTCAGTGCTGGATTTGGTTTGCCCTCTCCACGGGAAAGTTTTGCTAGTGTTCCTAGAATTATGGAATATTTTGGGTTGGAAGGGACCTTAAAGATCTAGTTCCAACACCCCTGCAATGAGCAGGGACATCTTCAACGAGACTAGATTCCTCAAAGCCCCATGCAACCTGGCCTTGAGTATTTCCAGGGATGGGGAATCTACCACCTCTCCGGGAAACCTGTGCCAGTGTTTCACCACCCTCATTGTAGAACATTTCTTCCTTATATCAGCCTGAATCTATTTCCTTTTAGTGATGAGGCACAGCATGAGACGTTTCCTTCAAGGCTGAATCCTAGTGGGATCCTGCCCCTGCATGGTAAAGGATTTATCCTGGTGTTGGACACTGAGACGGGCAGCCCCACAAGCATCAGGAGGGCAGATAGAGCTTCTGCAACTGTCTCCAGTGAGGAACTGCTCCACAGAAATGCTGGCACTGTAACACAGCCCTCAAATGTGCAAGGCTTCCTTGCCTCTCTAAATTGCTCTCTCTTTTCTGGCCCGCTTGGTCTGTAAGGATAACAAACTGTCCTTGCAAAGGGCTTGATCATGTGGCCATGAGCTCAGTCTGTGGCCTGTGCAAAGCATTAGTGACCACGGCATGTCACTGCTCCCTTCGCTTCACAGTGACTGTGCTGCCACTCTCTCTAAAAAAGGCTAAGATTGGTGCCAAGGGCATCGCTCTGGAAAACCTTGGTTTAATTCCCAAAACTATTTGAGATAATGCTCACTACAATGAGCAAGAAAATGAAAAAAAAAAAAATGGATAAACTTCCTACACAAAAGTGGGCAAGAAAATAGCAGTAGAGCCCCTGGAGCCCCTTAGTGAGTGCTGAGTCCTCTCCTGTGGGATGGAGTTTTGCGAGGGAGGAAGCACTTCTGCAGCCACTTCACTCACCACAGTGTGATGGGGGAAGAGTGGAGGGACAAGGATATTCTGGTCCAAAATTTCACTTATTTTGTGGGTCTGACCCCATCACTTCCTGGACATTAGACCCTGCCAGTGAGCTGAGATGGATCACTGGTGGGGCCTGAGAGTCACTCTGCATGGGCTGAGCATCAGCATCCTGAAGACAGGCAGAAGACAAGTGTTCACTCATACAGTTGATGGAAAAGAGAGATGTTTTGCAGAAATAACCAAACTGCTATTTTCTCGAAAAAAAATCAAGTTTCTTTGCAAGTTGTTGACATCATATGGCTTAGCAAATTTCCCTCCAGGCATTGCCCAACTTGGGGTAATCAGCTCTGCCTGAGAGAACACAGAGAATAAGCATGTTTAATGCAATTATGAAGGCTTTTTAAATCTCCAGATTGGGTTGAGAATATGTAAATTTGGCTGCT
This sequence comes from Oxyruncus cristatus, assembly GCA_013399855.1. Lineage (NCBI taxonomy): Eukaryota > Metazoa > Chordata > Aves > Passeriformes > Cotingidae > Oxyruncus > Oxyruncus cristatus. Next base: position 749,814 of record VXAY01004846.1, read on the forward strand.
TAGCACAACTGAATGCAAACTTTCCTTTGCATGCCTGACAATTGTTTTAATACTCTCCAAGTTTTAGGAGGTAATAAAGTCTCCCGCTAAACCGTAGCTGAGCTCTCAAAGCTGTTTAATTGAATGAATTCAGCCTTACAGAAGAGAAGCCAGGGCTTTCAGTTCTTTTTTATCTAAGCCACCGGATATTTAGCCACTCTGCATATAATACCACCCAGACTCATTAACAAACCCTTTAGACAGGGTTATTGCTGGAATATTACTGCTATAATGCTGAAGCGGATACTAATTTGAGGACAACTTTGTTGCCGATCCGAGTAATTTTATGTTGCTTACATAAGAGAGGGTCCCAAACTGGTTGTACATCCAGCGAAGAATAGTGATCCTCATTTTCTAGATCCACGTGCATTTTGAAGTAGCCTCACAGTGGATGCAAAACTATCTAGTGGAGCACACAGGGGATATATATGTTGTTCTCCACATTTCCCCATCAATAAGGGAGCTTGGAGCAGGCTGCAAAGCTTGACAGGGCTTGACAGGGCCTGAGGGTAACAGCTCAGGTCACTAATCCCCATCAGTTGTACTCGAGCTAAGTAGTTTAAATCCACCTTCTGTGTAGACGTTCTGACATGGACAGATATACAGATTTCCCATAGCCCTCTGCCTACCAGGGTTTTTTTGCTTCAATTACACAGTCGCACTCAGAGCAACTCCCCAGATAAGTGACTCTGGGAGGCTTCAGCTGTTTTGCAAAGGTTTTGCAAAGGACACCCAGTCCAGATCTGCTGGCACCAGAGCCAAGGCTGTGCCTGGGACTGCGAGGCTCTGCCTGCGACTGGGACCCTGCTGAGACCTGCTGAGGTGGTGGTGAGAGATCAAGAAAATCAGCATTTTTGTTTTGTAGAGGATCTTGAGCCTTTTTTTCCTCTCATGACATACGTGCTTTCTCCTCTTTTCTTGCAATACTTTTTTTGGCAATACTTGCTTTGCATTCAACAAGTGTTTGAAACCACACTGAGGTGAATTTGGCTGATTTTTCCATTTTACCACTAAATACAGTCCTAGGAACCTGTTTCCCTTTTCTTCTGCAGAGTTTTGCTTTCTGTGTTTTCCTTCCAATACAAAACTGCTGCATGAATTGATGCAGACCACAAAAATTCACTTTATTTCATTCACAACCAGATATGGATTTTTCTTCAAATTTGGATGCATTAAAATCACTGAAAATAAATCTGGAGCTGGATTGAGGTTTGTTCTGCATCAGTGTGAGAGTTTTCTGAAGGAAAATGGAAAAAATACCTTTCCCCTTCCAAAAAAAAGACAAGATAGTTCCTTGAGCCACTTCCCGAAGTTTTCTTCCTTCCACGTGAAAGTTTTATACCGCTGCCTCCCTAAATCCATGCAAGACCATAAGCAACTTGGTCTAGTAGAAGGTGTCCCTACCCATTGCAGGGGTGTTGGACTTGATAAACATTAAAGTCCCTGTCAAACCAAACAATTCCAGTATTCTCTGATTTTAACTGAACGCAGCCCAGTAATTTAAAATCTCTACTGGATCACAGCACTGGATTTTCTCAGGACTTGCCTAGAAACATAGAATATTCTGTGTAATGTGCATACTAATGAACTTGGAAAAAAACACCCTTTACAAAATAATTTTGGTTTGTGCATCCTGGTTGCCATCAGGGCAAGGGCATGTCCCCATGCCAGAGCACCCAGAGCCGTGCAGGTGACCCAGCACCACCGGGCCTGGTCCCAGGCGAGGAACATGTTTTCTGCCAGCTGGGCAGCGGCAGCAGTGGGGACAAGACTGATGGGGTCTGGGGGATGCTGTGCACCTGCTCCGGGGTGACTGTATGTGTATGTTCGGGGGACGCCTGTGTACCTGTCCCAGGGGGTGTGTGTCTCCGTCCCGAGAGCGATGCTCCTCCCGCCCCGCCGCGGCCGATGTTGCCGCCCGGGTCGGTGGGTGGGTGGGTGCAGCCGGCCCGGCCCCCGGGCACCCAGCGGAGGAGGGCCGGCCCAGCCCAGCTCTGATCTCTCCTCCTCCTTCCCCGCCCGCCGCCTTTTCCCCGCTGCCGCCGCCGCTGCCCGCCCGGCGCAGCCCGGAGCCCGTCGGAGCTCGGGGCGGCGGCGTTTGC